>PQWD01000546.1:4687-62799 GCA_019425675.1 Leucinodes orbonalis
CTTATTTGCGTATATGGAGTGCACGCTACTGATACGGAGCACATAGGTACTCGAGATAATATTTTCGGTTACATATTCTCCGGTTGATCGTTTAGATAGTTGCTTAACTTGTGTGAATAACAAGTGATCCCTAATCTGTAGGGACCTCCTTAAATTACGTTTATTATGAAGGAATAAGAATCAACAGTTATGATGGAGTCCTAACTGTTGATTTGAAATCCAAAAGCTACCAGAAGCTGCTACAGTTTATTTTTACTTTAGTTTTATAGACAAAATTTGATGCTTATCTTTTGATATATGCCGTCTTCGGGAGTCAAAGTGTTTAATATAAGCATGAATTCAACAATAAAAAACAATTAACCATAGCTAAATAAGTCTTTCGCCTATCCCGTTCATGTTATTGGATTCCTATACAAAAGTCGATATCCTCCGCGCGTGAATTAGACATGGAACGCGAACCGAAAATAAATTGGATTCTGACGGTTCGGACCCACTGGCCCCGACGATTCCGACAGTGATTAATTTTTGACAGCCGCGTATACAGCGTTTGTTATTGAAATTAGAAACGCTTTCGTTTTGAAAACGTGCGCTGTGATTTCAAAACTTATTGTCTGTATATTTCACATTGTCCGTATATATCAAAACGTATGTTATTTTTGTGATAGAAGAACTTAGAAAGTGTAAATAAGTTCTTATGGCTTATTAGAGCGTCGGTGACTCAATGGTGTGGACTGTCGCCTTCCTACCAGAAGGGCTGAGGTTCAAATCCCGACACGTACGTTTTCGAATTTTCGAAAATATATGTACGTTATCCGACGCTCTTATGGTGAAGGAAAATATCGTAAGGAAACCTTCATGCACGCCTGCGAAGAGATTCAAAGGTTGTGTGTGAAGTCGTCCAATCCGCACTGGGCCCGCGTGGACGACGAAGGTAATCACCCTATACGGGTACGGCTCGTGCCCCTCGGTGGGGACGTTTAATGAGCTGATGATGATGATGAAGTTCTTATGGACAGTGTTCCTTAGGTCACCTTTCAAACAAAGAAGATAGAGTTTGTATAAGTACTGGACTGGAATAGACGTCTATTTTTCCAACAGCAATATGGTATGGTATTAATGTACATTAATAACACTTGTGTATAAGATCCATTAAGAATACATAACTTCAAGGCAAGAGTGAATAGGCTGTTTCTGTTTTATCAATTTTCCTCCAAACTTTCCTACGCCCTCCCTTAAGGGAGGTATCGGGTGAAACATTAACAGTTATATGAAATATTACATATTTCCTAACCCTACGCGAGTTTGCTGCGGAAAATAAAACCACTTACAAAATAAAGTAACAATATGTATTCAATTACATCCATTCTTATTTAATATTATAAATGCAAAAGTAATTGTAAAATAATAATAAATCTTTATTAAAACGAAAAACAAATACAAAAATGTATGTCTGACTGTCTATCTGTTTGTATGTTTGTTACGCTTTCACGCCTAAAATGTACGGATTTTTTTGAAATTCGGTATTGTGATAGACGGTAACTTGGAATAGGACATAGGCTACATTTCGTTCAGTTTTAACTCTCCACTTTCCTTAAATGGGGGATGGAATTCAATATGGAATATTTAGCATTTTTTAAGGAAAAAATTATTTTAATTGCATCAAACATTTGTACAAACACACCAATGTATTTTCAAATTTTGGAAAATATATGTACGTTATCCGATGCTCTTACGGTGAAGGAAAACCATCGTGAAGAAACCTTCATGCATGCTTGCGAAGAGATTATAAAGATTGTGTGTGAAGTTGTCCAACCCGCACTGGGCCCGCGAGGACGACTAAGGCCTATACACTTTTACGGGTAGGCTCGTGCCCCTCGGTGGGGTCGTTTAATGAGCTGATGATGATGAAACATTTGTGTGCATGAACACGTCTGTTTGTAATTGTCTGCGTGTTTCTATGTATAATATGTCTGTATTTTAAAAAAAATATGTACATAACGGCGGCTCAATGGTGTGGATAGTTACTTTCCTACCGAGAGGGCTGAGGAATCCCGCTACGAACAATGTGTTTCCGAATTTTCGAAAATATATGTGTACGTTATCCGACGCTCTTACGATGAAGAAAACATCGCGAGCAAACCTGCGCACGCCTGCACTGGGCCCTACACTGGTAGGCTCGTGCCCCTTGGTTGGGACGTTTAACGAGCGGATGATGATGATATACATAAGTAAATTTATCACTTGCTGAGTACCCTTACTTCAAGCTCCTTGCTTAATATGGGACTAGATGATGCTATGTGAATGTCAGTGGATATTTATTATATTATTTTATCATTTATAATGTTATTACTTTCATATGGAAATGGAATGGAATATGTTCGCTCAGAATTTGTTTCAAAAACAAATTCTGAGCGAACTGGCCACCCCAATTACTTCATAAAAATAACTAATATTACGGAAATAATAATAAAGATTGCTCTTGGCGAGTGAAACTCTTTACTGGGTCAAGGTAACAACCCTATTAATTTTTATCTCCTCGCCATTAGCGACCCTCTACTCTCCCGTGACGTAATAACATCTTGAAGATTAATTAAAACGCTCTCAGCACCGCCGTCGCTCAGTTCTAATGGCTAGATTCTCCATTTGTTAATTATAAATTAACTTCCGAGGTTAAGGATTTTTATGAGACTTCCTGGATCTGAAAAGCTTTGGCAAATTTATTAATCATAAAATTTAATCCCTATTATGAAATGTGTGTCTAAATAAAAGCGGAATATAGTTTCTTCTATCCTTAATATCACCAATTTGAAATTTTATAAATGACATATCATTATTATATCAGTCCGTAACCACACTACCCACACAGGAAATCGGGTAGAACTGCTCATACATGATTGGTATGGGGATATTGGCCCATAAATCACACGCGGGCCCAATATGAATTGGTGGGTGTTAATGACTATCATCCTTAATGCGAGTAGCAGCCGCAACAATGAGTTATTGTACCAACCGAAGCAGTGCGATACACAAAGATTATGAGTAGGGTATGCAAAGTGAGTAACACTAATTGCAAAAACAATAAATTGTTTACATTTTTGACAAATTGAGTACTGTTGATGACAGCAGTTTCGCCTATGGTTTTTTATATCTGTAGAGGAAAATGGGCAAAGAAGTGGTGGCAATTTGCATATATGGAGTGCACGCTACTGATACGGAGCACATAGGTACTCGAGATAATATTTTCGGTTACATATTCTCCGGTTGATCGTTTAGATAGTTGCTTAACTTGTGTGAATAACAAGTGATCCCTAATCTGTAGGGACCTCCTTAAATTACGTTTATTATGAAGGAATAAGAATCAACAGTTATGATGGAGTCCTAACTGTTGATTTGAAATCCAAAAGCTACCAGAAGCTGCTACAGTTTATTTTTACTTTAGTTTTATAGACAAAATTTGATGCTTATCTTTTGATATATGCCGTCTTCGGGAGTCAAAGTGTTTAATATAAGCATGAATTCAACAATAAAAAACAATTAACCATAGCTAAATAAGTCTTTCGCCTATCCCGTTCATGTTATTGGATTCCTATACAAAAGTCGATATCCTCCGCGCGTGAATTAGACATGGAACGCGAACCGAAAATAAATTGGATTCTGACGGTTCGGACCCACTGGCCCCGACGATTCCGACAGTGATTAATTTTTGACAGCCGCGTATACAGCGTTTGTTATTGAAATTAGAAACGCTTTCGTTTTGAAAACGTGCGCTGTGATTTCAAAACTTATTGTCTGTATATTTCACATTGTCCGTATATATCAAAACGTATGTTATTTTTGTGATAGAAGAACTTAGAAAGTGTAAATAAGTTCTTATGGCTTATTAGAGCGTCGGTGACTCAATGGTGTGGACTGTCGCCTTCCTACCAGGAGGGCTGAGGTTCTAATCCCGACACGTACGTTTTCGAATTTTCGAAAATATATGTACGTTATCCGACGCTCTTATGGTGAAGGAAAATATCGTAAGGAAACCTTCATGCACGCCTGCGAAGAGATTCAAAGTTTGTGTGTGAAGTCGTCCAATCCGCACTGGGCCCGCGTGGACGACGAAGGCCTAATCACCCTATACGGGTAGGCTCGTGCCCCTCGGTGGGTACGTTTAATGAGCTGATGATGATGATGAAGTTTTTATGGACAGTGTTCCTTAGGTCACCTTTCAAACAAAGAAGATAGAGTTTGTATAAGTACTGGACTGGAATAGACGTCTATTTTTCCAACAGCAATAGCTTTGGTATTAATGTACATTAATAACACTTGTGTATAAGATCCATTAAGAATACATGACTTCAAGGCAAGAGGTAGTGGCAGGCATGATCCATCCTCGGCCGCATCATCACTTACCATCAGGTGAGATGGCGGTTAAATGTCTATAGATGATAATAAAAATGTAAATTAAAAAATTCTATCTACCATCATTCATAGCTCATTATACGTCCCCACCGAGTATCTGTAAGGCCTTAATTGTCCACGCAGGCCTTGCGGATTGCTAAACTTCTGACACAACCTTTGAATTTCACTGCAAGAGCGTTGACGCAAATTAATACTACTTACTATTGTAATGTTTCTGTTGATATGGGTTAGGTGAGTAGATGAAATCTAGTATAACGCATGTTTATAGTTAGGCGTCTCTATATTGAATGAATCAATACATCATATAATTTGGAATTATAAGCTACAGGTAACTATTAAAATACTTACTCAGCCAAGCGTCACGTACACGCGCGACCTAATTACTCAAATATGAAAAATGTTGAATAATTAATTTGCCTTTACACTGTTATTAATTTTCTTTAATACTGCATCTGGCATCAGGCGAACCCACTCTACTGATCGTCCGTATGATAAAAAAATTGTTTAATCTTTTACGTAGTGGCGTTATAAAAGCCTCATAAAACATGGGTTTGAGAGATCAAATGAAAATGTTGACATTCCAAGCACCACTAAATGTGTTGTAAACCTAACATCTCGTTAGCAATAAACATTATTCATTCATAAAGAGACTTGTTACGGCCATCTTGGTTTTTGGGGGATTTGATAACTATTAAGGCACAATAACGATGGACTGTGCATTTTAAAATTAGCGAAACGGTTGAGACGTCGGCTTCTACACCAAGGGTTCTGGTTCGATCTCTAGGCATTAACATTTGTGTGCATGAACAGTCTGTTTGCATTGGTCTGGGTGTTTTCTATGTAAAATATGTATCTATTTACAAATATATATGTATGTTTATCCGTTGTTTAGTATCCATAATTAACTAATGCTTAGTTTGGGGCTAGATGGCTGTGTGATTGTCAGTGGATATTATTGTCAAATACATACTTTATATACTTACCCTTATATAATATTTTTGACATATACAGCGAGTTCAATCACTTAATAAATAAATGAAACCTTTAAATATCTCTGATATTGTTTAAATCAAGCAAAATTTGATCTCAGCGAGCGACACCGTTTATTGATTAATTGATTATTATTTTGCGATTGGATGACGATCATGTTAGTTACACAATTATCATTTTCTGTCATAAATGATCGTAAAATATCTCAATCCTTTTCTAAGGTAGCTATCGTAAACGCCACTAGGCGCAAACTTTCTATTGCTGTCTGTGTATATAGATGTATATCCCACAGATAACATTGTAGACTGTTCGTAATTATACCTCATGGAGCATCCAATATTTTGATTCCAATTTCGTAGATAGGTATATGATATAAGGTAGGTATTTATTTTAGATCGAGTATCATCGCCTTTGATTGCAACATTGCGTAATATACTATTTGTCAAAGTCAATAACTGAACAGTTTATTTCCCGGTGTCACGTTTTGTTTGGAAACCCAATAACAGAGGCGCTGGGAAAAGCGAATTCTAAATCGGAGTTAGGTGGCCGGCACTTTACATATCGTGTATTGGAAAATAGTTAACTCAATATTTTGTTGGTCGATCCGGTTAGTGAGTTATTTCGCGTTCGTCACTTAATTGTTGTGGAGTTTGCGTGTGTTGTTTTAAAATGTTACATGAAATGAAACGTCGTTAAATTTACATGCGTTTTAAAAATGTCAATTTAAAGTCGGTTTAGGTAATTATGAATAAAAATTTTAAACCATTTTCCTCTTCGGGAGGCGGTTTCCCAAAATTCTCTATTAACGCTCCCTAAAACTTCCTAAGGAAGTTTTATATCAAACTTCAGCTTATAACGTTAGAAACTTCCGTGTTGCATTATACACGTATAATGCAATATAACGAGACTTAACGCAATATTCGCTGTGTGTGACCTCTTTACGTCGATACTCTTTGCGTCGGTGGCTCAATGGTGTGGACCTACCGGGAGGGTTGAGGTTCAAATCCCGCCACGTACCAATGTGTTTTAATTTTCGAAATTATAGGTACGATATCCGATGCTCTTACGGTGAAGAAAAAGTCGTGAGGCACGATTGCGAAGAGATTCAAAAGGTTGTGCGTGACCTGTCCAACCCGCAATGGGCCCTGTGGACGACGAAGGCCTAAACAATCATACGGGTAGGCTCGCGCCCGTCGGTGGGGACGTTTAATGTGCTGATGATGATGAAAACCTCTATAATACTTGTGATGAAGGCTCTTGAAACGCAAACGAAACGTCTATCAGCAATAACTTTCTAATGTAAATTGTAGTAAATTATGTAAATGGACCGACGACTTGCGCATGGTCGTTGGTGGAGGCTGGATGAGAAAAGCCGGAAAAGGAGAACCGGGTTGCCAAGAAATGTTTTTGTTTTTTTATTTTATTATAAGGCTACCTCGTATCGAAAGTGTTTAGTATCAAATTTACATTTTTTAAACATGGTTTTAAATCTGTATTGCACTTTTCCTTTATGAAAGCTTTTGTAAACGTTCGGCACCATGCCTTTTCCGTAAATGTATATATCTTTACGAGCTTTATACAAGTTCGCGTAGAAATAAAATATAAATGCCCTAGATGTGGATGTTGCGGTTCGTGAATGGCTCCCAGCTGAATGAAACAGGAGCAGATAAAACATGTCACGAATTTATAGACGTAATTTACTACGGAATTTCAACCTATGAAAATAGGTTTGTGGTTTTGTATTCTGAGGCGTTAAATTGCATTTGATTTAGTTTTCACATTATAGGACCTGTAGATATGTGTCCTAACATGCATTATTATAAGCTCTTACAAATGTTCGTGGTATAACCTGCAACATTACAAACAAGGCTGTGGTGTCCGACATACTTTCGACTTGTGACGGGTAAAAGCAAACTTACTTTATGGGCTGATATTTAGTACAAGGCTTAGATGACTCAAGCTAACCTTACTTAACCGTAGACTATCTCGCCATAACGTCTTTGGTGACATCAACACGGATTGTGGGAGCTTGGAATGATATTATTGTTAATTGGTAATACAATTAAGTTTTAAATTCTTTGAGCGTGACTTATCGAAACTATTCCGTCACAAAGGTACTTGAAACTCTGTAATGTAAGGCATATATCTAAATATGAAACATTAAGGTTGACATGTTTAAAGTCCCAAATAAAGCAATAATTAGATTAATTTTGGATCATCAGCTCATTAAACGTCCCCACCAGATTGTCGACTTCACGCACTTTGAATCACTTCGCAGGCGTGCGCAGGTTTCCTCAAGTTTTTCTTCTCGTAAGAGCGTCGGATAATGTTCATATAATTATTTAAAAAATCAAAAGTACTTTGGTACGGGGCGGGACTTGAATGCGAAGGCTCAAGATTGGAAGGCAACAATCCACACCAATGTACCACCGACACTCCCTCATAATTTCAGATAATATAAAATATTAAGGTGTTCATAAAAAGTTCTATGTTAATGGTGTTGGTTTCCGCACTTAGTCCGTGCAGTGGACCATTGTGCGTGAGCCATGGCGGCCTTCTGGTCACTCCAGCCAGCCCACCTCCCTCCAAAAACAGATAAGTCTTCCCGGTCTCCTCAAGGCGTCCGCAACTGTTACCCGTGAGCCGATAGGTTCCCTGCGGATCTGGGCCTAAGTAACACATGCGCCACCGTTTCCTCCTCCTTCATGCACGCTCTGCATAGAGGATTGTCCGTGATACCTAGTGTGTAGAAGTGTTTGTTTAGTGCGCAGTGTCCAGTGATGGTCCCCGTCACTGGACACTGCGCACTAAATTCTGTTCATGCGTAGAAGACGCCTAGACAGTTTCCTATCCGGTATGGCCTCCACGGACTGCCTGCACCCTTAAAAAATAAAAAGTTATTACAGGAATGGGTTGGGTTTATAGTCATGTTAAAAAATATATCTTCAATGCCACAGAAACATCCTATTTCTATCCACATATAATATACAAGAACTCTAGCTACATATGTCCAAAATACCTGAATAAATACAAATAGCCTCAGCCTATAACCATTAAAGTTAACATTTTTCCTTTTTGTTTCAGTACACGTGCCTTCACGAAAACCTGTTCCACTACCTATGTGAAGAGAATGGCGGTGCAGTGACTCTACCAGCTGCAAGAGGAGACGACGCCTGGAAGGTCTACTTCAATGAGAACCCTGAGGAGATTGTGGACGAGTTCGCGATGAGATACGGCATCGAAGCCATCTACCAAGCTATGACGTAAGTGGATATTTTTGATTTGGTTTCCTGTACGATTTTTAAAATACATGTGATCGTTGGTTTTTGGTGTCTGCCAATGAAATAGATTTTGGTAGCAAATCTAATAAGCTCATTTTTTAAAAATTTTTTACAAATAAAATTTTTATTTACTTATATCACAGATTAAATAATATATACTATATTATATTTTATTGCTTTAAAACACTATAACGTGACGTACTTAGATTTATCGACTTACGCACTTTCAAAACCTCTTTTGTAATAAAAATAATTCAAAAAAATAGATCTTTGAACAATTATGTATAACATAATATGAGGCAATGCACTGTTATAAATTTTAAAATATGTGGTTTAATTAATTTAATAGTTCTAAGATAATATTACAAGATAATTTACAAGATCATATTGTTAAACACAGACATTTCTCTATGAATATAGGCGCCATTAACACACGCAGATAATTAAAGGTACTGGTAATCTGCTAAGTAGTTACAAGTATGGCTCCCTTTTGGCAAACAGCTCAGCGGTTTATTTTGATATCCGACCCATACTAAGGTCGGTAACGGTTATCTTCGCCGAATGGTCGATAAACGGTACTATTGCAAACAAGGTAACGTTAAAATAGGCCTCTTACTGTATGTATATATAGTCTTACATAACAGGGATAATGTAACTTTCATAACGTCAGACACCAAAAACAGTTAAGTCAAAATTGATTACTAGGTCGTGGGGAGTTAGTTGGGTTTTGATGTTAGAAATATTTGCGTAAGTTAGGTTAGATTGTGTTCTTGCCTATTTTGAATATATTTGTTTAAAGTATATGAATCATTTTTACTACATAGATTCATCAGATTGGATTACAGACTACAATGATAGATGAATATCTTAATCTTAGTGCATTAATGTATAATACTTTCAGATAGTCATAATGTATATACTTTTGTGTGTTCACAATTGTTTTACATACAAATAATTACCTTTATTTTATTAAAGTTAAAAAAATTAGAACCGATGTTTAAATATCTACATTAAAATCAATATTTTAATACATTCCCATGTCGTTCACTACACTTGTGATCATTTAAGTACTAGCTAGTGAAGCTAGATTTATCTTATTTCTCTATAAATTCCAACACCCGTCCGTATTTTTTATTTATTCATGAAAACAAGTTTTATTATGATGATCGTACACCAAGCCATTCCCCGGAAAAGTGATCTGAACATTCAATACTCAAAAACTAGTCTAGTAATGGTCCGGAATTTCTTTTTGACGAGAAAAATCCACAACACCTTTAAACAACCATAGAGACCCAAAAATTACTTAGTTGTGATACTCGAGAGTACGTAGCCACTAGTGCTTTAAGTCATTTACGTAACAAAATGTACAGACGGTCAAGACACTCACCTGATGGTGAGTGACGTGTTACGCCTTAGTAACTTAGTAAAGTGATACGCCTGACCATGACAGAGCGGCTTTGATGGAGACCAACAACTGATATAATTTTCTCAACGCCGTACTGCGCCCGACATCCGAATAATACATTACAAAATTAATTTAATTGCAAATAATTAAAACTCAGAACTAAGTCTAAGATAATTGTTCCAGGCATTTCCACTGCTTGTCCACGAAGTACTTGTGCGCTGGCGTACCCGCTGTCATGTCAACTCTCCTGGCCAACATTAACGCGTACTATGCTCACACGACCGCATCTTCAGCTGTTTCTGCCTCAGACCGGTTTGCTGCTTCAAACTTTGGGGTAAGTGTTCTATATTTATTGAAAAACCTATTACGAAGTGATTTCTGCCAGGGATCCCTAAATATACAGTACAGGTTTTTATTCAAATTGTAGTTAGTTATGCAAAAGTTCATACGATGTAAAGCGTCTATCGTTGTCTTAGTTTCATAGTGTTTTGAAACTTATACTACAAAGAGCTTATTATTTAATTTGTAAAGTATAGGCAACTATGTTTTTGGGCAAGTGCCCAGGTATTTAGTCAGGCGACTTGCCGCTTTGAACATCAATATATTGAAAGATGGTAACACACAAAATACAACCAAAGAAATAGCAAGAGACTTTGCTTATGGCGTTAACAACGTTAGGTATTTAGGTAGTTAAGAAATAAAATTCATTTAACAATGGAACAATACAAAGTTTATGCAATAAAATGTTATTATTTTTTTTATAGAAAGAAAAGTTCGTCAAACTCCTAGACCAGCTGCACAATTCGCTGCGGATAGACTTGTCGATGTACAGGAATAACTTCCCTGCCTCTAGTGCTGAGAAGCTCATGGATCTCAAATCTACAGTCGATTTGTTGACAAGCATAACTTTCTTTAGGATGAAGGTGGGTGTAATGTTTCATTGGATGGAGTTTTACCTATCGCAGCAAAATTATGAAAAAAAAAACACAAACAAATTTATTTTATCGAGGTTTTGTTTAACATGAACGGATTGACGTTTTTCAAAGCGATTCTTCTTTTTGTTACGTCATTAGAAACGTACTAATTATTTTTAACATATTCCAGGTTCAAGAGCTAAGTAGCCCACCTCGCGCCAGCACTGTAGTTAAAGACTGCGTAAAGGCTTGCCTTAGATCAACATATCAGTTTCTATTTGAGAATTGTTACGAGCTCTACAACAGGGAATTTCAGGTAAGGTAGCTTGATGTTCTTACTCGTATTAACCTTTGACAACGTTCAAATTTTGGGTTACGAGTGCCAGCAGTGTAAACAGTAATTATCACTATCTACGATCATTGGTTTCTTTTAACACTATATCTTACCGTGAGGCGAACCTGCTCGTCCCGTTTACCTCAGGTGTTAAACATTTCAAAGTATTGAATTCAAAAAGTACCGTGTACCCAATGATGTAAAAATTATAGATTCGTGATATGTTCACAAAATAGCTGAAAAGCATGTTCCGAAAGCAGCGCCAGCACACACACACATATTTCGAATGAGCGTACATTTACCTAAGCAAAGAGCCAACTATATTCTTATTGGCGGTTCGTTTTTAAGGCACTGATGGCGTATCTACCTTTTCATGTACAGATATCAATTGCGTGGTACCTATTGCATAGTTTGCAAAACTTTTTATTCAGAATCATTCTTTGAGTGTCATATTTGTACCAGTAGTTGTGTTAATATCTAGGTGGATCCAAACGAAGCAAAACGTGACCCATCAGACCACGGGCCGCAGCTGGACTCAGTGGACTTCTGGCATAAGCTCATCGCACTCATTGTATCAGTGATAGAAGAGGACAGAAACAGCTACGCTCCGGTTCTCAATCAATTTCCGCAGGAATTGAATATTGGACAGGTAAGATTAATGTTATGTTACTATTTTTAGACCTTTTTAAGTAAGCTATAAGATATAATCTCATTACTTATAAAACTCGGGTATCTCGGTAAATATTTTGAACGATAATAATAAGTACTCATAATTGAAACAATTCTTCATTAAATAAGTTCTCACAACACAGTTTTGAATTACAATTAACTATTAAGTTTGGATCTACTAGAAGTTACCCGTTAGAAGAGTAAGATTTACAGGGAATTGTCTTATAAGCAACCTATAAAATTTTACTTTTTCATCAAGGTGTTATCTGTTTAGACTGAGTGTGTCATTTACTCGTAAGAGAAATCTATAATAATAATATTAAGTGCAACGTATATCAATGATATTTTATTCAATAACACATTTAGAAATTAATTACTTAAATAAGTCATGCATCTAGCAGCGAATTGTGAAGCTACTATGATTTTAATATTATTGTTTAAACGAAGATATTTTTATTGTTTTCAGTTATCTGCAGCAACTATGTGGTCTCTGTTTGCTGTCGATATGAAGTATGCGCTTGAAGAACATGAACAACACAGGCTTTGCAAGTCTTCCGCTTACATGAATCTTCACTTTAAGGTTTGTTATTAGATAACTGGTCGCTTAATATAACTTTGCCGCTACGGTAAATTGATACAACTTCCCGCTGTTGTTGAAAACTGTAGAATAACTTCATGAAACTTTTCCTCTTCAATTGCGTATAGTGCATTAATTTAAGAATCTCAGGTGCTATATAACATAACTCTACTTTGTGGTTTATATTATGGATACTTTTAAATAATAGATATAATAAATCTATTGAATAAAATAAAACAAAGCATTATTTTTCCCAACCTTAATAAAATCACTCCTTCGTATGAAATTTAAAAAAAACCCTCGTTTCTTGAAATTTCAAACGAAGTGATTTGTGTTTAAAAATATTATCATATATAAATAATATTTTTAACACAAATCAACTACATACACACAATAATTTGATCTAACTGATACCAGATATTTTAAACTACTAAAATAAATAACTAAAACGTCATATTCCAGGTGAAATGGCTTCATACAAACTACGTCAAAGACGTGCCTCCATACTGCGGAGCAGTGCCGGAATATCCTGCCTGGTTTGAGCCCTTCGTCATGCAGTGGCTTAACGAGAACGATGACGTCTCCTTGGAGTATCTCAACGGAGCCTTTAACAGGGATAAGAGAGACGGAGTAAGTTAATACAAATAAAGATACTAAGCTATTCACATTTGATGACGACACATTTCGTGAAATGATTGAAATAGGCTACAAGATCAATGGATCAATCCCCGTGCAAAGCATTTTTGCATGTGGACATGTCATATTCATATTCATTTATGGCGCATGTTGGTTAACAATGGTCTTATAATATTAGTACAGGTCTCTCAACATGACCCTGTCAGGGCATTGCAACAATTGTTAGGTATTTAAAACTAAGGCTACAATGTCAGAGCGCCGTATACGGTTAACATTAAATATAATCATATTAATTGGACATAGTAGTATAAGTGTTTATATAAATATTTTATATTGAGTAAACGAAAACATTTTGAAGTTGGTAGATATCTTACAAATTTTATAATATTTATTTATTTATAATATAATAATTATTTTAAAAAGCTATAATGGGCACTATAAAAAGTTGTAGGTCTTTATCTTGCTGAATAAATGTAATACAAACTATTATATTTATTCTGAAGCGATAAAACCACCTTCACGATCATGCTACACTCATTTTATTCTTTTAACCTGCAAAGTAGTATATGACAACATCTTTATACGTTGTTATTCCTAACATTCTTCATTCAATTAAAATTACCACAAGAGATCCAAGCTTTGGCTGGAATCGTCTTTTAGTACTGGAACAATTCCTTAGAAAACCCAGTTGAAGTGAAGCAAACGCGCTTGTAGTGGTTACCAGTGATCTAAACCTCTTAGCCTCTTTTTATCCACTCCTTGCGGTAAATATTCTCCAAGTTTGTCTTCCGCTGGATGTAACATAAATGAATTCGTCATGACTCCATAATATGTCAGAAGAACATTAACTGTTTTATATTAGACGGCCCGTGTGGTGAAAAAGCTTGAGACGATGGCTCTTAAACCAAGGGTTCAAACATTACAAACATTAATGTGAATGACCATGTCTGTTTGGATTGGTGTGGGTGTTTTCTATGTATTTTATGTGTATTTACAAAAAAATATCTAAGTGTAAGTATATTTTTAATATCTTTAACATTTTCTTTGCAGTTCCAAAAATCAAGCGAGCACGTGCTCTTCAGTAATTCAGTGGTGGATGTTTTCACACAACTGACGCAATGCTTCGATGTGGTCTCCAAGCTGCAGTGTCCTGATCCCGAAATATGGAAGCGGTATATGAAGCGGTTTGCCAAGACGATCGTGAAAGTGCTGGTCGCGTATGCTGACATCGTCAAGAAGGAATTCCCGGAACATCTGAAGGAAGAGAGAGTGGTTTGTAACTTTTGATGATTATAACGAAATACATTTTAAGTAAGGTTCGTTTAACCTCTTTTCCGGTAGGATCCCAGTTGAATTTATGCAACTACGGATTGCCGTGGGTCTGCGTGGACGACTAAGGCCTAATCACCCTATACGGGTAGGCTTGTTCCCCTCGGTGGGGACGTTTAATGAGCTGATGTTGATGAAAGAATTTATAAATTATACCGTACGTCTAAAATTATTCAGTAACTTATCGACTTTGGCACAATTCACTAACCTGCTATATTCGAATACGTATGATTTAGACAAAAACTACAAAATATATATATCTTCTGTTTTTTATATTTCCTTGTAAAATTTTCAAGCGACATATTTCATCTTCAGGCATGTATCCTGATGAACAATATTCAGCAACTTAGAGTCCAACTCGAGAAGATGTTTGAAGCGATGGGCGGTTCGAAATTAGAACGGGATGCTGCTGATATCTTACACGACCTGCAGCAGACCTCAACAGCACATTGGACGAGCTAGCTTCCATGTTTGCTATCAGGTAAAATTACAAAACAAAATGAGAACTAAGTATGTTGCTATGTAACACCACAGATAACACAAAACGAACAAAGTTTTTGTTTATAGTACAGGTAGATAGAGTCAGATACATAATTTTATTTATAGAACAACAGTAACTGATATAGTAAGTCAATGCGCGTAAACATTTTCAGCATTCATCAAAATAAATTCTAAAATTAAATAATTTAGTTCATGTTTTTTATAGTTGGAAAGCCATTATGATTTTTATTTTTGTTAACAGCTTAGAGACACGTATCACGGCCAGTGTAAAAGAGTTGGGAGAGCTTTTACAGAAAGTGGGTGGTGGTGGAGCGCCTGGTGCGCCACAACCACCTGCCCACCACGAGGCTGACGAGGTGTTGCGCCCTCTCATGGACATATTGGTAAGTTCATTCTAATTACTAGTAGTTTGCTTAATGGTGTAGATCCATTGAGTAAACTCGACTGAGTTTGAGTTGAGTTAATTGAGTCAGAGTGACAGTTACCTTAAGCGCTAGCGGGTTAAATGCCTTATGAAAGCCAAAAGCCTTATGAAAATTAAAAGCGTTATTTGCCTAAATCTCTGTAAGCAAATAAGCCTGACATAGTTCCAATTTGTCTTAAGTAAATATAAGTCTTATCCATATAATGGACTCCATTAAGTAGAAGTGATAAGATTCGCTCGTTGTTCAGATACATATTTCTAATAAAAATAGATTTCCTATAATTTTGCCTACTAATCGAACGGGTTCATATTCCATATGGTTTATTACATTTTTAGTACCACTGTGGTTTTGCCCGAGTTATCCTATTGTAATAATTCACAATTTTACTGCCTGCTACACCCTAAATTCCAGAGTACAGTTTTCTTAAAGCATACGGGTAACTGCTATGGAGTAATATCAGATGATTGTGGACCCAGATGCTTTTCTATAAGAGCCATAAATTAATCATTTTGATATTTTTTAGGATGGCTCACTCACGATGTATGCGGAATCCTGCGAGAAGACTGTGCTCAAGCGATTGCTTAAGGAATTATGGAAGATCGTTATGAAGATACTCGAGAAGACTGTTGTTCTTCCGCCAATGACTGACAAGACGGTACGTATGATTTATCATCTCGATGATGGTTGAATACTTACTATAATTTTGCTGCAATACTATAATTAAGCCTGTTTTCTAGAACGAGACTCAACGTTAAACTTTACTTAAAAGAGAAAGGAAGGGATGGCGCTATTTATCCCTTTCTAACTTTATTCAAGGAAAGATCATCGCTTGAGTTTCGTTCTAAAATACGGGCCTTAAATTTTCAAATTTCAAGCCACCTACAAATCCATAGCTCCTTCTCCGAGTAGAAGTTTTTCTCCTTAAGAGAGACTTTTATTCCAAAATCGTTCCTTGATACAAATGGTTGCAAGACTCATACAACTTTTTTCTGCTCATTTAATTGAATTTAGGTCATTGTTTGTGTCATTACGTGTATTCCTAGGCATAAAAGTAAGACTCAAAGTAAAACAATAATCTATGAGCATTTCTGTATAATACCTATGAACTTTTATATTTCTAGATGATGCTGAAGAACTTGACGAACAATGCAAAGAATCTAGCAGCGAACGCGAAAATTGAAGACATGACACAACTATTCAAGAGTACCGTCGGCAAGCAAGACGTAAAGCACGCTTTATCAGGAGTCATGGACATCTCGAAAGAGGTAAATGGTTATGATTTCTAGAGAAATCATTCGAGTCGACAAATTGATAGAATTCTTCAACTTTTAGTTTTATTTATTCTTTTACTATCCCCATTATATTTACAGCACTTGTCGGCTGAGAAGAGCTTAACGCCGAAGCAATGCGCAGTTCTTGACGCTGCTTTGGATACCATCAAACTGTACTTCCATGCTGGAGGCAATGGGCTCAAGAAGACGTTCTTAGAAAAGAGTCCGGAGCTGCAGTCACTGAGATACGCTTTGAGCTTATACACTCAGACCACTGACACATTGATAAGAACCTTCGTCACAAGTCAGCAGAATCAAGGTAAAGGACAAAGCTTGGTTAAGTAATAAACCTATCTATTTATATAAGTATTTAAACACATATGAAAATACTTGTATATTTCATACAATTTATTCATAATATCGAATCAATATAATATTCAACGTATATCAACCGATAATACAAATTTAAAATAAAGTTATAGAGGAATAGAAACCATTTGACTTCAAGCTTCGTATTGGTTTGAAACCAGGCTGTTACGGTATACGTACGTAATTTAATCAATTTTCTCCTGCATACCTAAAAATTTTAAACAAAATCTTTTAAAATTGGTTTATGTTACTAGTCTTGCACTGTATGTTTAAACGATTATTGCAGTTCAAAAGATTATTAAAGTGGCAAGAATATAAAGAGTACTAATTTTATCATAACAGACGCAGCTGTTGCAGAAGAAGGCAGTGTAGGAGAAGTGTCTCTACAAGTCGACTTGTTTACTCATCCCGGTACTGGTGAACACAAGATCACTGTTAAAGGTTTGTGACAGTATTATATAATTTCTTATTAGTCAATAAAGGGAACTGGGACATTGGTTATAGTTTCGTCTATGTGGTAGCTCAATCTTATTTTATTCCCCTTAATATTAATAAAGTTACGGTGTATTTTTACGCATAAGATTTAGAAGTGCAGATAGCTAAAATACAGAGTTATTAGGAATCAATAAGTCATAAATATACTGTATACATAAAAACACCTCTATTAGTCCTTTTGATAGTACTGTTAACAGTTATAGGTGATGTCAAATAATATTTTGTATCTTCAGAGCCTTTCTGTTCTGAGGGCGGATTTTTTGTAGCAGATAAACTACTTTCAGGCCCTGTTAATTTTAGCTTATAAGCCTGATATTTATTAGCCTTTTATACCAAACCGAGAAAGAGTCTATATAATTTTTTTTTTCAGTGGTAGCCGCCAACGACCTCAAATGGGTGATAGCAAGCGGCATGTTCCGTCCATTCATCGAGGTGAACCTAATAGGGCCGCACCTCGCTGACAAGAAGAGGAAATTCGCCACCAAGTCAAAGAGCAATAACTGGAGTCCCAAGTTCAACGAGACATTCCACTTGTAAGTACATATATGTGTAAATACATGTTTTTAATAGTACATTCACATGCACCATATAGTGTCCTTGTTTCTTTATACTTTCAACATGAACTGAAAACGTATTATTTGAAAAATAATTTGCGACATTCAATCAAATAAATTTAAGAATTCCTCCTATGGAGTGCCACAAGGCAGAAATCTTTCCCCAACCGTTTTTCAATAAAATATTTTTAAGGTAAAATGTTGACTTTGACCGCACATCGAATATTATTCATTTTTCAGTTCTACATAAAGTATCATTGTTTCTTCTTCATAAATGGGTCACGGACAGTTGTAAAACAAATTGATAAATGTTAAATCTGACAGTAACATTTACTTTCATGCACAATTCTTCCTAGATGTTATTGATAAATAAAAAAAGCACGAAGTAACTAGTACAAGAGTAAACTACACCTTGATTTATTGGTGACAATATCTTACTGACGTACTTACTATTTGGTGCACCAAATAGATCAAAATAGTATCTGTAATAATTAAAAAATGTTAGTGATAAGAGCCAGAAACAGATACACCAGACCAGAGTAAAATTAAAAGTTATCGTGTGCCATCTACCACACTTACTACTAATGATTCATCTTGTGGAATTTGGCTGCCAGATATTTTTGGTGTTAGTTATAAATAAAAAAAATTACATCAGTTTTGCTATGAATAACTATTCGTTTGGACATCTTTCATTTGTTTATTTTGATTTACTCATCGTTATGTATGTGTGAACAGATTTTTCGTTGTATTGTTGTCTTACAATTATTATTGGTTATAAAAGATCTAAAAATTGTAAAACAAATAAGAAGCTTTTAATGAACTTACAGATATGGCTTAAATCTTTATACCAAATTTGTTTTTGAATCTCGTATAAAAGGTAATCAAATTACCGTTTATACGAGAATTAAAAAAGTTCCTATTAAGCATGCAGTTTTATCGCTAAGAGATTACAGCCGTGGAAGATAAAAAATAGCAACATCATAATGCTCCAACCAAAAAGTGGGGGCAAGCACGTTAATCTCTAAGATCATCGTTATTACTTACCTGTGGGGGTTTGTAATTGGCTCTTTATTGTTTATATTATATGTACAGTAGAACGCCGATGACCCGAATTAATTGGGACCGGGGTCGATTCGGATAATAGAAAATTCGGATAGTCGGACATACATGGTAATGAAGAAAAATGAACTGTCACACATCGAATAAACTTTATTAAGTTTAACAAACACAGTTCTACAATAACGCTCACTTGAACATCTCGATCAGATAAAATTGCAACCCCATCAGGCCTTATCAAAAATACAAAGTGTAAAAATTCCCAACGATAATAGAGGCTTAGGACCGTTTCGGATAATTGGCGATTCGGTTAATCGGCGTTCTACTGTATATTGTAACTATAGCTGTAGGCCACCCTGTTAAAATAAAATAAAGAGTATTTAAGAAAAAAAGAGTACTACATTTCGTCCTTTGTATCCAGCATGGTGAGCGCGACGGAACAGTTGGAGCTGTTCGAGCTGCACGTGTGTGTTCGCGATTATTGTTTCGCGCGAGAGGATCGGCTTGTGGGCGTGGCTGTAATGCGGCTAGCCGACATTGCGGAACAGGTCTGCTTTTAATACTAGTTCAAATTTTTTTTTTATAATGTTAAAGTGTTAGACTTGTCAAGAAGACCTAATACATGCTGACGTTTTCGTTTGCTACCAACTTAATTGTTATTATAGTAGGAAAACAATTGCTTACAATAGACTATTTTACATAAACAATTTATTAACTGTCGGAAGTGTTTGCTCGTCAATCAATGGAGCTTTGAATCGATTTCTTAATTGATTTTCCATTCATTTAGTAATTCCTACATGCGAAGATGGGTTTTGTGACTTGTTTAGAAACTAATTTAACAGATTAAGGTTTGTAGATTATTTAAATAAAAGTAAACTAAAAAAAATAAAGTCGTTTTATTTAACAATAGGTAGTTAAAAAAAACGACTTTTCTGTCAACTTGTTAGGGTGTGATAAAACCTCAACTCATAGCTTTATATACTGACCCAAAACCATCCTCGCTTTCAGGGCTCATGCGCATGTTGGCTACCGCTCGGTACCCGAGTGAAAATGGACGAGACAGGCTGGACAATTCTCCGGATTTTGTCTCAGAGGCACAGCGACGAAGTAGCCAGAGAGTTCGTCAAGCTCAAGTCAGAAATGAGGGCGGAGGCGCCTACCGGAGGGCAAGGGCCCTCGTGAGACATTTAAGCATCAACCACGTGCCACACCCAGCAAGATGCTACCGACCGCGGTCCGGGACCGACCGGTTGTGAGAGACCCCGTTCTCTAACTGTGCAAGCGAGACGGCCTAGGGCTCTCGCGAGATAGAGGACTCGTCGGAAACTAACGACATAGTAAAATAAGGGAAGTATGACGTCACGAGCGCACGAACGCGTTCTCTATACACTACTACCTTCTTGGTTGCTTTCGAGGCCATGTTACGCTCGATGTTTATTAGTCGGTTGCGTGCTTTTATAAAAGGATACATTTATGAGACCACGTACAGTTCTTATTTTACTATGCGATCGACTCCGGCGCTCCGGCAGTATCCGGTCAGTGCTCGATTATGATTTCGTACAATACCGTCGTCGGCGTTATGTAAATAAATTAGGTACTGTGTTAAGTTACGCGGTTAGTAGTATATTTTGCACAAATTCGTTAACATTAGCAGAAAAGACTGACCGTACGCGGGCGGGTCGCGGCGTCCATCTCAGTTAGGTTTTCAGCGCGGATGTCGTCAGCGTTTTAACTATAGGTAATGTTGTTCAACATGTTATCACAGCTGCGTGAGTATACCGAAAGACTTCCATAGAATCGCACACGTCTTATTTAGAAAGACTGATTCGTTTTTTAAATTACGTCGGATTAACTTAGTGGTTACTTGCAATAAATTCGGTCTCAATGTAAATTAATTTGTAAGCTCTTAGATTTTGTATACGCGTTTTCATCGCGTTTTTTATATAATTCATTCCGCTCCTGTTTCTGTGGAAGTAATTTGTGTATATAAGTAGCGCGCTGAAAGCCTATAAGTCGGACGTATCGGAATCAAGATAAATGTAATAATATTTGTATGACCAAACTGTCGTAAATACGGATGCATTAATCCTTACCCTTATTAATAATGCATAATTATTTATCTAACTCATCTACTCGTTATGCGTGTACAGTAAATAATGGCCTTATGTACATTATTTCCTATGTTCGTTTGTATTCCTTGCTTATCGAGTTAGTCGGAGTACAATTGTTAAGGGTCTATTGTGTGTTGAGTACTGGTGAATGGCGCGTGAATTATCGTTTCGTTATTGCGTGGTGTATAGGATATCGCTGGAGTACATAAAGCTGTTCGTTTAGGAGATGAGTGTTCTAAAATGGAATTAATATAGGTATAGCTATGATTTCTAACAAATGTACGGTCTTGTCATCTTTTATATATTAATGAACTCTCCTCTTTGTCCCGTTTTGAGTGATCTACAATGTATTATGTGGTCCCTATTGTTTCAGTGTTTAACTGAATTGTAAATACCAAATAAAATGTTTGTATATCACAATCTTTGCTCTTAATTTTTATAAGCTTCGCCTGTTTATCGTGTAATCAAAAATCTCCTATGTCTTTTATTGTATATTATTGAAAATTGTGATATTGTTATAAAATGAGGTACATCATTTACTGTCATGGATATTTATGTAACTGTTTTAGCTAATATATTCACTGATCAGATGTTAACTGTTATAATTGTATTCAAACTTATCGATGTTCTATGAAATAACACAGGGCACTGACATTTTTAATGGAATACAAAATGTTTTTTATTTTTATCAATAATATCACATTTTATTGTGTACCTAATTATTTTGTATTTATTTACCGAGACTGTACTATAAAGATCAGTGCTCAAAAGTTATTTGTTAAGGCTATATGTATATCTAAACAATAACACTTTGTTGATTTGACAGCAAACTTAAACGAGTTAAATTTTAATGAAATATAAACCTAACGGCATAAATATCACAGTCTAAAATTGAAACACAGATTAAAGCATCACATAATAAATTTAGTGTGTATATTTTCATCTCCACTAAGATACAGCACAATGAGTATACGATATGAATTATCGAGTTTATTCTTCAATAGCAATAGTTTTCTTATTTAAACACAACAGTGGAGTGCAATAAAATTAAATATACCTGAATATTGGTTGTTGTCATTATGTACGGTGTCTAATATTACACTTGATTGCAAAGAAAGTGTTAACTAAACAATGTCTGCGTGGTTATGAAAATATATGCGATGTGTAGAAAAGCACATCACTACAGACACGGGAGTTAGATTTTCTATATATATTAGCATTTATCATGGATTACATATCTGTAGATAGAGAATGTGGTTTGTCTAGTCCAAATCTCAATAATTATTAATATGTATTTACTCATCTTTAATAATGAAAAAAATACGTTGTTTTATATTTCTGAGTCGACTGAATCTATTTAACTATAGAATGATAGAAAATGCCACTAACATGATTAGATTTCCGTTTCATACAAAAGAAAGTAATGTTTCTTAAATTGCATTCAATGGATTAATCAATTAAAAAATAATAAAATACGTAATTCTAATATTTGAATTAAATATATTACACTTTTTGTCCATTTAATAAAATATTATAACTCAATTTATCATATAAATTGGAAGTTAATGCATTGAATGGAGTTTGTTGAAATTTAGCGCAATAGCTAACTTGTTGTGAACATGGGCAATTTACGTCAAAAATAATAGTCACATAAAAGGCGATACCGTACTAAATCATTATCGGACTATCCATTTGTAAATACTTACAAAGCGTACTTCCATTGTATTGTGAAAGGGATGCATAGATTTTGATGGGATTTTGTGATATCTGATTAGACATGTCAGTATTAATTTCGGTGTATAATTAATTTTACATTACTATGACGCTGTTACGGCGTATTGTTTGCGATTTTTAATAACGGTTCGAGTTAGTTCAAAGAAGCGCACATTCAATAAAAGCATCATCTCATCAAAATGACAAATCATGTTTACATAAACCTTTACCATTTGACAATACTTGGTAAATATTATTTTGTAAGTGTAAAATGTGACGTATCGGCATCATAACTCTGTTACGCTCCAATTTTAGTATTAAAAATCACTAAACATTGCATATATCTTTGTATAAATGCATATATGTAAATGTTACATGTTTAACACATTATTGAATTTAGAATTTTTATGAAAAAAATAAATAAATATCCGTATTTCAAATATATTTTGTTTCGTTTCATTTTTGTTTGTTTTTGTAGTGGTCAGACTTTCATAATCAGCCTATCACGTCCCACTGCAGGGATCAGGCCTTCACAGAATAGCCATGGAGATCTGAATTTGCCATGTTTTATTATTTTACCCTGACACACATTGTTACATGTAACAAGAAAACTATTGTGGATAGCAAAAACGGAACCTTGTCTGTTCGATACAGAAAACCTTTAGTTAATTTACTTAGATACTGGGTTAGATATTAGATTCGATAGAAGAAATCGTAATTATTCGTGTAAGTATGTTTCGCGTTTTTCTTGAATATATATATTTCACGTCAAAACAGACCCTACGTGGGTTCCATAATTAAAGCTAGTATAAAGAGCAATATAAACTTAGGAGGGAAGATTTTTTATGTGAATGGGAAGACAAAACTTTATTTACAGATCAGTATTTGTTCTTACTGACAGCTACTATTACCTAGTTGTAGCAATATCTTGTATGGCTGTCGATAAGCGCAAAGGGCTTGGAAGCCTTTTATTAGTGTAACCTTCAAATTTGTATTTCACATAATAAACATTTTAAACTTTACTAGGTGGTAGACTCGGTACTGAGTCATATAGGTAGGTACCACCGCAATGCTGAATAATCTCTATTCCCTTAGCAAGGTAGAAGCAGGCCCAGCTAAAATGTGGGCTGTACAGCTGAAATACTAAGGACAGGTCCACACGAACACACCCAGTTTTGTTTTGCACTTCAGTGTTTCAGGAGGGAGCACTGTAACTAGTAATACCTGGTATAAGAGAAGAGACGTAATATCTGTCGTCGCGTGTGACGAGAGCAGGGAATTGATGACAGAATATAATGTTTACCAATTGTTATTGATTTCTTGCAACACTGTTTCTGTCATGGTCAGGCGTATCACTTATCACCGAGAGCGTACTGATCGTCCCGTCCACTAATGCCATAAAAACTATAGTTTGATTTCGGAATGTATGTATTGAATACCATACTTCTAATTGTTTATTATCATCGATCAATCAACCAGTACACTTCAGGGCCAATGTTTTCGCGCGAGCTAGACCACGAAAGATTGGGCCGTAAACCACCACGCGGGCCCAATGCAGATTGTATGCAAATAGCAAATGTAAACAAATTGAATTTATATCACCATACACCCGGATTTCGAGTAACGCACGTCAGCATTCCAGCGATTCAGTTTTTCCCGAGCAGCTGATACCCATTCGGTCTATTTACGTAACAATCGTGGAACGTGGAAACTCGCATGCCACAGCTTACGTTCAAGAAGTGGGGAGGCTATTTAAAAACGTCACTCATTCATAAAACACATCCAACACTTCGTTAAAGCACGCCGTCGCGTACGCACGTCCCGAGTCGCTCCCGTGCTATTTATATTCCAGTACGTTTGTGTGTTGTGAACAAAACAGTGAGGATGAGCGGAAACTCCTGACTATTCCAGGCGACGATCCTATCCAAAGGCGATCACGGGTAAGGCTTCTTTTGTGATCGCATGACATGCAAATCGTAAATGCTACTCTTACATTAACTGCATTAGAATGACTTCAGTTCATAAATAAGACAACTAAGAAATAAAGTGAAAATTAACAGCCCTGTGTATCTTATTTCAATAACACTAAGAGCAAATTCAATAAAATATTGGCTGCATTTTATTGAATAATGTACAATACAAAACAAAATTAATTACACTAAAACTTACGACAAAATTGGGAATATCTTTTGTTATTGTTTAAGTTACTATGTTTATATTACAATGTCATTGTTTGGAAAACCTATTCCGAATAATCTCTGCAATATGAAGGGTACCGGGTTCGATCCTCCATCACTCCAACACTTTGTGCCTGAACATGTCTGTTTCAATTGATCTGGGTGTTTTCCATGTACATTTTATGTATTTATAAAACCAAGTATCGTACTCGTACATAACCAGTATACCCATTGTTTACTACAATACAAGCACTTTTCTTATATAAGACTAGATGGCGCTGTGTAAACGTCTGAAGGTATTTCTTATTAATTCAATGCAAATTTCACATAGTGGTAGTTTATATGTAATATATTCATATGTTCAATGAAAAATTAAAAGCTATTTTCCATTATTGCGAAAAAATATTACTAGAAGTCTAGTATGTTATCTAAAATTACGAATATACTCGTATAATGTACAGTCCTATTTTTCATTCGAATTAATCTCTATTATAGATGTTTTCTGCAGATGAGCAGGCCCGTTCGATTGAATAAATTACTTCAGAAATACTCAAATCACATGAGTCAACTTAGTAACATTGAACATGCCAAATATCCCGACAAATAGTCGTGCACTTAAAACTTTCAAGGGATTAAACGAAAATGATATTTACTTGTTTACAGACTGTTTTCGACAATTTTATCTAGCTAACTCATTTTTGGTTGACGTTCATTTTTGACTTTGATTCTAATAAATATATTTGAAATTTGAACATACCAAGCAGTGAGTGTGCTTATGAAGTCAGGCTTTAGTATTTATAAATTCATTAAGATTTTCTTCATAAAAATGTCACACTGCATGCTAGTGTATGTTTGGACTATAATTTAATATTTATGACAAATGACTACGCTCACTATGAGTAACACACGTGATCATATTCCTATGCATACACTTTCTAACTGCTTAAAATTTATTGGGGAAATTAATAGAAAACCCATTGTTTGACAGGTGCTTTGCCCGCTAATTTTAGCGCTTTTTTGCTTCCATAGGTTAAACTGCTATCATCCGAGGCTCAGGCTGCTAAGGTTCAACGTTTGGTAAATAGCTATTCTTATTAAAATTATGCACTAAAGATACTATGTTGGCTTGCCAACTTATAGGTACATAACTAACCATTGATGATTTTCAACAAATCAACAAAGACGGCGAATGCATCCTGCCGAAGAAATTAGGCTTTGGCGACCCGCCACCGGGCATTCAGGTTGGCCTGGGTTCCATAAAATATATGTTGAGATATCTCACAAATATTTGTCTGTCACCCCTTCTAATACTAAGCCGATTTTCAAGACCCACTCTGAGACGCCTTTAAGCTCGTCGCATAAACTTTTTTAAGGCTGAGAGCCATTTGCACTCGCCACTTGCTTGAAGCAAGTACACCCGAAAAACATCACTTTATCTCTTTGTTGACTGAAGTAGGCTATCACAATAACTATGTTTATTTTCCATGAAAAATACAGGAAACAACTTTTATTCTATTTGTTTCAAACCCCTGACCCCAAATATTTAAAGAATTGAGTTCTGATCTAAGTTCGTTATATAATAAGATAATAATAAAGCTTATAGGAGGCCAAATTGAGACTTAGTTAACCATCTACAGAATCCATTGAATCTTAGAACATATTATCGCTAGAGATCAACCTTTTAATCACTAGAAACCGAGACACAATATATTGTATAGTGTATTTGTTGGATACGCCCGATACTAAAGAGTTAGTAAATTATATACTAAATCACGAGTTTATTATTGCCATTTTTAAATAAATAGATTTATTACATATGTTCGATTAAATAATTTAATCAAAGAAATTTAATTGTTATATTCCTTAAATTGCGATATTTATTTTATCAGCGTACATCCTCCGTCGTGCATTATAACCATCCCTATTTCCTCTTTGTTTATGAGTGAAAGCTGCAATCCGTGATTCCGTCGCATGGACGAATGTATGCAGTAAGCCTTGACCTTTTGTTTGTTTCCAGTATAAAGTTATACACATGTGTATATGTTGGAAATGTAAACAACAGTTTATTGCCTACGAAACAAGCTACGTAGTAAAATGGCATTAACACTCAAACCTGAGAAACATTGCTTTTTAAGGGGGGACTGCATAGTGTATTTTGAACCAGGACTTTTGGATTTGAGGCCTCATCCTGATTACCCTTTTTTGTGTTTGTCATTCGTATTTAAATAAGGAAGAAACTAATTTTGATAAAACTTTACTTTAATTGATGACCAATATAAAAGACGTTTTGAAGTTTGGTACTGTAATATAGCTTAAAAGGCTTTACGTACGTTTGGGTTCTTTGATATTTATTTGTTTTATTCTAATCATAGTGGTAATATATTTTATTTGTAATTTTAAATTATCAAATTTAATATCTCGGAAAATGAATTTATAATCGTAATTTTAATATTGATCACATGTTTATTTTAATGTAGTTAAGTAATTTTATTCTATATTTATATCTATTTCATCTTATTTATTTTAATTCAATGTTATATGGATTTTAATGACTCGAAATAAATGAATAGAATTTGAATTTATTAAAATATAATAAAAAATAATACGATTTAGGCTCTAAACTACGTTAGTTGATCGAAAACATATTGTAGCCCCATCGCCGATAACTGCCTGATTCAGGTAAAGGAGCAAAACAATAGCATAAAACCGATAACAATATATGCAATGTAAATTTACATATTTTATTCTCAAAATGAGTTATCTATAATAAAGGGTTTTCGCATAATAAATACGCTTGGCAGATGAGTTGGAGATAGTAATAGGTACCTTTAAAAGATTAAATTGAAAACGAGAGTGCTGCCGTCACTTCTCTGCTTAATATTTTTCTCTCAGCCATGACAAGAGTCCCTCTACTCTTACCACCCCTGGTGACAGTTGTATTGTATCTTCACTTCCGTCACTACATGTCAAAATAATGAAGTGAAGCGAGTGCAATTTTTCAGACTAATCAAATATTAACATTTTGTTCTTGGCTGCGCTATATAAATTAATTTGCAAGATTGAACTGTATCATTTGTAACCAGTCAAAGAAAAACAACTTATGTTGGGTATACTTTTTATTGGCACGGGATATCATTAGGCGTTGAATACCATGCCGAATAATAAGAATGTCAAGGTTGGGAGTACGTATCGTTTATAAACTTAAATAAACACGTATATTGCTAAAGTTTCGTTTCATAAGGCAGAGAAATGTAATTTTGACGATTTCGGGAACTGGTACTAAAAAGAGCTTTTTTATGTCGGTTGATCGAGTGAATGTAATTATTGGAAAGCTTTGTATTCAAATTTATTTAAAGTTATAACTTAAAAAATTTGAATTTAAATCTAAATAATTAATTAATTAATTCGTTTATAAACTATGTGAACATGTTGTGGGCATCAGTGCCACCCAGTGAATAAAATGCTTGAATAAAAAGGTATTTTAAGTAAAGGTAGGATAAGGTTAAGGTAGACAATTTGTATAGTATGATGGTAGTACAAAATTTATTGAAATTGTATGAATTCCTACCATGGACCGTGCAAAATGTTTCTATTGAGATATAATTTGACGATCCATTTGGTGTAATGGTTGAGACGTCGGCAACTACACTAAGGGAGCCGGGTTCGATCCCCTGGCAGTTCAAACATTTGTGTGCATGAACATGTTTGTATTGGTTTGGGTGTTTCTATGTATCTTTGTATGTATTTACAGATAAGTATATTCGTCCGTTGTTTAGTGTCCATAATACAGGCTAATGCTTAGTTTATAGCTATATGGCGCTGTGTGAATGTCAGTGGTAAATATTTAAAATAACAATAGCGGATTTAAGGCCCTCATTATTGTTGCAACAGTTGTTAGATTTGGCAAAATGACAAGCTTGCCAAAATGATCCTACGTTTTACGTTTATGATTTTTAAGATATTTAGCAAGAGTTAAACGCGCTTATACCTTATATAAAGTTACATCAAGGGCTCTTTAATAGGCCTAATCATGTCGTATAGTTGAAAGCTCTCTAATTCGTCGGCCACATATATTAATATATATAAGTATAAGTGGTTGTGAAGGAATTTAAATGAGATATTTGATTGTAAAAGTACTTTAGTGTCCTTTAACAGCCATTAGGGTCTAAAAGCACACAAATAAAAAAATGAAGACTGCTTTTTGGCAATCGTTGCGTATTATGGGCTCTTCACTCGTATAATCAGTGCTTTTTGTAAGGCTAATTTGAATAAATGAGTTTTGACTTTGACTCCAGATTGACGATGGGTTTTTGGACTTAGATGAAGGTTTTACTAGGTGGTAGACTCAATAGAGTCGTCTAGGTAGGTACCACCGCATTGCCAGATATCGTCCTGCGAAACAAGAGTGTTATGCACTTTTGTGTTTCAGGACGAGGGCACCGTAGCTAGTAAAATTACCGGGTATAAGAGACCTAACGTCTTTTATCTCTGGTGTCAGGCGCAGTGTGGCATTGACAGAGAATAATAACTGTCTATTAGTTGTTGGTCTCCTTCAATGCCGCTCTGTCATAGTCAGCCGTATCACTTATCATCAGATAAGCGTCTTGACCGTCCTGTACACTCTAACATAAAAGGCTTAATGTATAAAATAGCAACATGTCATATCAGAAAACATGTTCAGCACTTGAAATTTTAAGCTCCAAAACATGTTTTCAAACTATGAGATTGTTTAATTTCTCCATTTTAATATGAAATTCAATTGATATTATTGTACAATATTATGTTATTTTACCAAAGTAACATAATATTGTTTATTTCTTTTAGTACCTCGATTTTTCTTAAATCATTCTTCAAAGTTCTCATGTGTGTCGAAACATAAATCTTTCAGTCCATTGGTAGCTGAATAGCCGCCCAAGAGGTCACATGACCGTAAAGCTCACTACACTGGTCACGCTATTGGCTAATAAAAAGGGCCCTGTACCCTTTCCTTTTAGACCGCAGTTCTATCACAATACCCTGATCGTAAAATACCTACTCGTAGTGTAGATATAATTATAACACGAGTAGATAACATAGGTATATATAATAGCCTAGAATAATCTATCAATACCGTTTAATCTATTAAATCCTTCTTTTTTTTCTATAGCACGAATTAATTGAATGAACTTTCTATCAAAGCAAACACCTTAATTCATCTTTTCTTCTAAAGCACTAATTAATTGAATGAAATTTTGATCATGAAAATGGCATATTACTTTGATTCCTTCCTTTAAGTTTCTTAGAATGGACATGATGATTATCAATTTTAATTATTACTTACATTATACTTTATTATTTATTACTTACAATAACGGTTGTAAATCTGGACAAAACCTTTTTTTATGATATAGGGAGTCAAACAGTCATATGGTGCCCCTGATGAAAATGATTTAAATTCTACATCTCAATTATAGATAAAGCAGGCTCTACTAAAATATAAATAAGTCGTTGGGCAAAACCATAAAATGTTAATACCTACCTGTGTAGCCCATTAAGTTCATATAAAATATTTCGATAGCCTGTCATTATTCTTTTTTGGGTGTGCGCCAAACTTAATAGTGCACACTTCTCTGAACAATTTATATTCAAATTGAACCCAAAATATTGTAACTCAAATCAATTCAAGAATAGTCAACAATTCAATGGTATTATAAATACAAGTAAATATTCGTATTTGCAAGCGTGGTGGCTCAATGGTGTGGACTGTCGCCCTCTTACCTGAAGAGCTGAGGTTCAAATCCCGCCACGTACCAATGTGTTTTCGAATTTTCAAAAGTATATGAATGTTATCCGACGCTCTTACGGTGAAGGAAAACATCGTGAGAAAACCTTCATGCATGCCTGCGAAGAGATTTAAAGGTTGTGTGTGAAGTCGTCCAACCCGCACTGGGCCCACGTGGACGACTAAGGCCTGAGCACCCTATACGGGTAGGCTCGTGACCCTCGTTGGGACATTTAATGAGCTGATGATGATGATTCATGTTTATTGCCCTAATATTATTTAACATTGAGATAAGTTTTGTCTAATCTTGGTCAATAGATACAGCAGAATCACAAATTGTAGTAATGCTATTCGAGAAATGGAAAATACAGATAAACCAAATTAATATTGAAATTACCTACGAGATATTCTGTTTTTCCGTCTTATACTCGTAGTATAGAGGCGTCTTAATAGTCGTTATATGCAAACTGTGTTGATCTTTATAACTTATTTCGATACATGAATACAAAAAGTTAAGTGCCTAAATGTGACAGTATTTCTGTTTCAGTGTGCATGCACACACATATCAGTTCAAAATATGTTCCTGATTAAAATTAAAAATCCCACTCCCCAAAAAAACGACATCCATCCCAGACCCGCACGAATCCTCAACTATTCTAGCCACATTTTTTTAATTCATAAAGCCGCAAGATATATAAACTATCCTTTGCTAAAAATAGTGTTGTGTATTTAGCAGGAAGTTTTAATATTATATAGACGTACGTCACATAATGCTTGTATGCGTTAGTTGCTGAATAAATGGTCTACGTGTAATAAATCTTTTATTTATCAGTGGCGAAGAGAATGGGATCCGAATCCACGCATACAAAGCACATTGGATGAGAGTTGGAATTATGAGTAGGGTTAAATCATCGTAATAGTGCTTTACCAATGCAGACTAATCTTATGTAGAGCATATCAGTATATTTCTAGCAAAATGTATGAGCTGTCATTACATCAAAAGTCTTCATTAGAAGCAAGTGGCAAATTACCAACGCTGCATGAGTCAGCCGGCACCCGAGGCCGGGCCTCCGCCAAAGCGAAGATGAAACGAGCGGTAAACAACCAATAGAATTTTATGCAGAGAAGTGGAGCTTTAGTGGAGTCCCGACTTAATGGTTGTTTGATAAATATCTGGCCTCTACTCATCTCGTCTTCGCTTTGGTGGAGTCCCAGCCTTATATCCGCGATACAAATACCGCCGCATTCCTGAGATTTCTCCAAGATCGCAGACGGAAGTGAGTCAGGCGCATCGCTGCGTCAAAACAGCCATCATTCAAAACGTAAACGGCCGAGGTCAGGCGCAGGGCCAAACGGCGCTGTCGTTCACCCGCTCATGACAAACGCTTTGGTATTTTCACGTGGGCTTTTCGCATTGTGAATGCTTTGTTACCTGTAGCTTTTTACCGGTACGAGCCGAAGGAACTTTTGCAGATAGATAATGTATAGTGACAATTAGGGAATACTATAAGTTGAATGGAATTAATTTAAATATAGATAGAAAATATATTTTTTTCACTGGAATATAATGAACTTCATTACAATCCCACATTTTTTTACAATTACGTATAAAGCAATAAAAATAAAAACTGAAAATCACGGTAGTCTTAAAGTAAACAAGAAAAGCATGCTATACAATAAAAATAAAATCAATAATAAAACTAAACAAAAACATATCCAGTATGGTTGTGTATCTGTCACAGCAATACAAAAGCTAAGGAAAACAGCTGACAGCTGATTTTCATTGCGCAGGTCAAGACCAATGATAATCTGTATATATAAAGGTGCTGTATATATGCCATCCGTGCCTCAAAAACGAACCACCGTAGAGAAAACAGTTTGTATGCCCACAAAACAATCGAAAAAAGTGTTCCAAATTCAGTAACAGCACACATACACATTTATTTCGAATAAGCATACATTTGCATACAAGTGTATTATCTTTTGCGGTTCCTTTTTGAGGCACAGGTGGCGTATCTATCATTATTTATACAGAATGTCATTGTGTGTATACGGAATCCTCGATAGAAAACCCAAATTGTTCATCTCGTTTATACGGAGCTGAGTAATTTGCATTAAAATAAATCTTCTTTGTAATTATGATCTCATAACACAAAAATCATCAAATAGTGTTTAGCACCATGTACCTCTAAAAACCCTGCCGACTTTTCTACTGCCTACATTCTGTTTCTAGTGAGACAAACAGGTGTTGGCAACTTGCTCCATATAAATCTCATCCAGTTTAATTGGGAGGCAAAATCAAGCATGCACGTTTAAAGTGTAATATGGTATTAAGACTTCCTACTTTTGGTTAATGTTGCATGCAATAATAGACGATTGAAGAGTGGTCTACGAGTACGTCAACCGATACTTCACACGTGTTTTAAAGGTATGCGAATGGAAAATAAGCAATAATGAATAAAGGTGTGAATCTGCGTAAAAAGTCTTACTTTTATATTAGGTTTGTAAAATATCTATCGGGTTGTATACCGTTTTTCGGACTGTATAAACCGTTCTCTTTCAGAACAAAAATTTATAAATATTTAAAAATACATTTCAAGAATAACGATTTTCTGTTTAATATATTTTATTATTGCAATGATTAGTTTCGATAACAGCCATCAAACAATGATAGAGAGGGGCTTAACGGCATTATTGTAATTGCAATATTACGACTCACTTATATATTGTTACGAATTGACGTAGTTAAAATGTCATTAAATATGGCGGCTAATATGTGACGTCAGTCCACAGACAGTCCATAGAGTATGACATGCGAATTGTCAAATAGCAAAGAGTCTAGTATGTTCTAGATAATTCGCGAACTATGTAGAATGACGTCGACGCTTCGAGCTCAGCGGCCGGACAGGTATATAAGGCGGGCCGACGGGTGCGCCGGGAGTCTTGTGTTCTACTCAAGAGCGAACGAAGAGCGAAATACCTGCGACTACAAGGAAGAAGCGAGTGATACAGCGATATCTAAGGGATCGTCGAGTGTGATATAACAGTGTGAAGAGTTAACGTGTGATTATTACGTGTGTGTGCGGAAAGTGTTGTGTTATAGTGTGCAGTGTTAATTACGGATTTTAGTGCGTGCGTTAATTGATTAATTAGTACGAGTGTAAGTGTAATTAGTGTTGTGTGTGATTAATATTGGTTAATAATAAAGTGTGTTACCGTGTTATTCTTCGTGTTTGGCAATAATTTATCCGAACCCCCAGCTCGTAACATTTGGTGTCAGAAGTGGGATAAATTATGCCTGTGCTACCGAAGGAAGATACGGACGTTGTTCGTACTAGAAGCCAGCGACAAGCCGCTATGGACAGGAGCCGGTTTGAAGAGTCGCCATCATCGGGCAGCCCAGCGACTGCAACAGAAGGTGTGCCGGGACCATCTACGGCCTCTGCAGCGTCCACTTTCGATATGGCTGCATTGATGGCGTTGCTACAGGAACAAGCTCGCCGTCAGGAGGAACAAGCTCGCCGTCAGGAGGAACAAGCTCGCCGTCAGGAGGAACAAGCTCGACAGTTACAAGCGCAACTCCAAGCCGATAAGGAGGAACAGGCTCGTCGGCAGGAGGAACAGGCTCGCCGACAGGAGGAGCAAGCTCGCCAGTTACAAGCGCAACTCCAAGCCGATAAGGAGGAACAGGCTCGCCGGCAGGAGGAACAGGCTCGCCGGCAGGAGGAACAGGCACGTCGACAAGAGGAACAAATGCTCCTTATCAAGGATATCCATAGCAAGTTTGGGAAGGATCTTCAAGAAGTTAAGGAGCAAGTCGGCCATCATGAGAAACAGATTACGGAAGCTTTCAGCGAGATTGCCGACATCAAGAAAGAAGTGAAGGAGCTAAAGATTACCAACGGTAGCCCGCAATCCGTTGGTTGCGCGCCTTCAACAAAAGGCGTTAAAGTGCCGCCATTCGATGGGACAACGTCTTGGTCGGCGTACAATCTACAGTTCGAGGTGGTTAAGGAAACAAACTCGTGGTCGGAATCCCAAGCTTTGACAGCGCTAACACTGGGCCTACGGGGCGAAGCGTTGTCGGTGCTTGAAACTCTTGGCAAAGATGTGACATATGGGCAGTTGGTGCAAGCACTGGAATCCAGGTTTGGTGATGCTCATTTGGAACATGTGTTTCGCGCGCAGCTTAAAGAACGGGTCCAGCGCGTTGGTGAGAATTTACAACAGTGGGGATTGGAAATCGAGAAGCTTGTTCGTAAAGCATATCGAACAGAGCCCATACTATCCCAGAAGATGTTGGTGCAGGCCTTTGTGGATGGCATCCGGGATTTGGAGGTGAGGGCAGCTGTGCGACTTGGACATCATGCTACGCTAAAGGACGCTTTGGCCCATGCGTTGGAAGTGGAAGCCGTACGTCAAGATCAAAGAACCCACCGCATCAGGGAAGTTGTTGAAACGGCTGAGTGTGAACCTTTGCGGAGATTTATCCCTAGATGTTATTCATGTGGGCTCAAAGGCCATCTCCGCTTGAACTGCCGCAAACAAATTAGCGCTAGGCGGACTGAGGATCATGAAGAAAGGGCGGCAAATACAACTGCCCAACATCAACAGGGAAACGAATAAGTGCCAGGACCGTGGGGCGGGTGCTGGCTGGTGTTCGTCGAGCCCCGAAGATTTCGATTCGCCAAGCTCAAGACGGGAACAGCCTGATAATAAGAGGTGAAATCAACGGGATATCGTGCAGGCTAACGTTGGATACTGGTGCTTCACGTACGGTCGTCAGTTCTCAATTAGCAAATCGTCTTCTTGGGGGCAACAGCGGGAACTTCGACCATCTTCAACTGGTAACAGCTACTGGTCAGCATCTGCCCGTACATGGCTGTAGAAATGTGGAGTTCAGGTTAGGCAACAACGTGTATGGACATCGAGTCATTATAGCAGATATCGTCGATGATTGCATATTGGGCCTAGATTTTATGCGAAATCATGACTGCAAGATCGACGTTAATGAAGGTGTTATGAAATGTGGCACAGAAGAACTGATGATGGAAGGTGCTTCATCAGGAAATGTGTACTGCTTACGAAGAACAGTGCTTTTACCCAGGTCCGAAACTATAGTTCCAGTACGTCTTCCACATTATTCTGGCAAAGAACATCGTTGTGTGCTTATAGAAAGTTCAAATCATTTAACACCGTGGAAGATGGCACGAAGTCTTGTGAAATTTAGTAAAGTTGCAGCGGTACGTGTATTAAACCTTTCCGCTGAGGAACAAGTAATTAAGAAGGGTACCATCATGGGCACTTGTGACGGAGTAGCGTGGCTGCGTCGATGTGAAGATCTACCCAGATCTGGCAAAAGACCCGACCCAGGCATTGATGTCTCTACTGTGTTTGAGGAATGTCAACAATACTTGACGAAGGATCAAAGAAGGATGGCCGAAGGATTGTTGGTCAAGTATAGCAACGTTTTCTCGACAATGGTGCAGATATTGGGAAAACTGGGTTGGTAAGACACAAAATTAATACTGGCAACGAGGCACCGATCCGCCAGCGACCGAGAAGATTACCAGTGGCCCGTGAAAAGGAGGTTGAGGCCATGATCGATGGGATGCTAAAAGATGGCGTCATCGAACCCTCGTCTAGCCCATGGTGTTCACCTGTTGTCCTTGTGAAGAAGAAAGACGGTAGCCTACGGTTTTGCGTAGATTATAGGCGATTAAATGACATTACAAAGAAGGACAGCTACCCGCTTCCGAGAATCGATGACACGCTGGACACGCTGACAGGAATGAAGTGGTTTACCACGTTAGACCTGAAGAGCGGTACTGGCAAGTGGAACTCGATGCCAGGGACAAAGAGAAAACTGCCTTCTCAACAGGCAAAGGTTTATGGCAATTTACGGTCATGCCATTCGGTTTGTGCAACGCTCCTGCTACTTTCGAGAGATTAATGGAATTAGTGCTTACTGGCTTGATTGGAGACGCCTGTCTAGTCTACTTAGATGACGTGATTATTGTAGGCCGCACCTTCCAGGAACACCTCAGGAATCTGGAAAAGGTTCTCTTGAAGATAAAAGGAGCTAATTTGAAGCTGAACCCGAAGAAATGCTCATTCTTTCGGCGGGAAGTAACCTTTTTGGGACATGTGGTTTCTCAAGATGGAGTGCGAACAGATCCGGAGAAGATTAAGGCTGTACAAGATTGGCCAGTACCAAAAGACAAGACCCAGGTGAGAGCTTTTCTTGGACTGTGCTCTTACTATCGCCGCTTTGTCAAGAATTTTGCCGATATTGCCAGACCATTGCACAAGCTAACGGAGGAGAAACGAACTTTCCGTTGGGATGAACAATGTGAAATCGCATTCCACGAGTTGAAGAAACATCTTTGTGATGCACCGATTTTAGGTTACCCTGATACAAAGAATGAATTCATCGTCGACACAGATGCCAGTAATACTGGAATTGGTGGTGTATTATCGCAACGGAAAGGAGAGCATGAAGTTGTGATTGCCTACTTTAGTAAGGCCTTATCCAAACCAGAGAGAAATTACTGTGTCACCAGAAGGGAGCTTCTTGCTGTGGTTAAGACTTTACAGCACTTTAATAAATATTTGTTAGGGCGTAAGTTCCGTCTACGCACTGATCATGCTGCATTAAAATGGCTTTTACAGTTTAAGAATCCTGAAGGACAGGTGGCCAGATGGATTGAATTACTTCAAGAGTTTGACTTTGTGATAGAACATCGAAGCGGAAAGTCACATGGTAACGCCGACGCGCTCTCAAGAAGACCTTGTTCCGAGGATTGCAAGCACTGTGTTCGGCAAGAAGCCAAAGAAGAAGTTCCCATTCGAGTGATCAAAACAAACATAAGCGATGAATGGAGGTCAACATTACGACAGGCGCAGAAGGATGACAGGGACATAAAGCCCATCTTCGAGTGGATTGAAGCTAGCACTCCTCGGCCCAACTGGAGTACTGTCGCCTCTATGAGCTCTGTCACGAAGAGTTATTGGGCACAATGGAATAGTTTGCTCATCCAAGATGGCGTCCTTTGCCGAAAATGGGAAAGTACTCGCGGTGATAACTGTCATCTACAAATGGTGGTTCCGAAAAGTAAAGTACCGGAAGTATTGCAGCTATATCACAATGGATGTTCCGGCGGCCATTTGGGAGTAAAAAGGACTTTACTGAGAATTCGTGAAAGATTTTATTGGATTCACTGTCGGGCTGATGTTGAAGATTGGTGTCGCAAATGTACTAGCTGCGCTGCTGTAAAGGGACCACATACACGCAGCCGAGGTGCGATGCAATTATACAATGTGGGAGCTCCATGGGAACGTATAGCATTAGATGTGGCGGGGCCGTTTCCCGTCAGTGAGAGCGGCAACAAATACTTCATGGTTGTCATGGATTATTTCACGAAGTGGCCTGAAGTTTTCGCGATACCTAATCAAGAAGCTACTACAGTTGCCGACAAGCTCGTTCAAGAAGTCTTTTGTCGGTTCGGGTACCCTTAGAAATCCACACCGACCAGGGAAGAAACTTTGAATCGCAAGTTTTTCAGGAGACTTGTCGTGTAATGGGTGCCCACAAGACACGAACAACTTCTTATCACCCACAATCGGATGGAATGGTAGAGCGTTTTAACCAAACGCTTGAGAGATACTTGGCGAAAGTTGTAGATAGCAGACAGAAGGATTGGGATAAGCATATACAGCCATTCTCTTGTCTTACCGAAGCGCTATCCATGAAAGCACATCCGTAACCCCAGCATTTGCAAATTTCGGTCGAGAACTAAGGTTGCCTGCTGACCTTATTACTGGAATACCTCCTGATACACCTCGTAGTATAACGGAGTACGTAAGTGATTTAAGAGATAAGATGAATGACGTTTATGAGCATGTTCGACAGTCAAGTCAGCAGTCATCAGAAAGGACCAAAACACGTTACGATCGCAACGTAAACAATCAAGGTTTTGAAGAAGGTTCATTGGTATGGCTACATAACCCACTTCGAAGCAAAGGAAAGTCTCCCAAACTTCAAGCTAAATGGGATGGACCGTACCAAGTTCTAACCAAAATTAACGACGTCACGTACCGTATACGCAAGCACCCACGAGGAGCATCCAAGATTGTTCATGTGGATCGATTAGCGCGTTTCTATGGAGATAATGCTCGGGACGAGCATTTCTTGGAAGGGGGCAGTGTTACGAATTGACGTAGTTAAAATGTCATTAAATATGGCGGCTAATATGTGACGTCAGTCCACAGACAGTCCATAGAGTATGACATGCGAATTGTCAAATAGCAAAGAGTCTAGTATGTTCTAGATAATTCGCGAACTATGTAGAATGACGTCGACGCTTCGAGCTCAGCGGCCGGACAGGTATATAAGGCGGGCCGACGGGTGCGCCGGAGTCTTGTGTTCTACTCAAGAGCGAACGAAGAGCGAAATACCTGCGACTACAAGGAAGAAGCGAGTGATACAGCGATATCTAAGGGATCGTCGAGTGTGATATAACAGTGTGAAGAGTTAACGTGTGATTATTACGTGTGTGTGCGGAAAGTGTTGTGTTATAGTGTGCAGTGTTAATTACGGATTTTAGTGCGTGCGTTAATTGATTAATTAGTACGAGTGTAAGTGTAATTAGTGTTGTGTGTGATTAATATTGGTTAACTAATAAAGTGTGTTACCGTGTTATTCTTCGTGTTTGGCAATAATTTATCCGAAACCCCCAGCTCGTAACAATATGAAAGCAATAACCGCTGGCGCGAAGTCTGAACCTTGAATAAAAATGTAATAAAACAGCAACACTGCTAATAGAATTAGACGAAACAAACACGCGTAATGATAACAAAACTCGACCTTAAGAACAGTAAACACAATTCATTCAGTGTGCAAAATGCCATGAATTTAAACAATACGTTTTGCATATTCCGAATTGTTCTTTCATGTTGAATGTAAAGCCGACATTTTCACTTTAAACATTAGTTAAACTATGAGCAACAGCTGCTGTCTACATTCCAGAGTTAGGCTAACATTGATCCTATTCAAATAGTCTAGTTTAGACAGCAGTTACTATGTTAATATTTACTTTGACGCGAAAAGTGTGGAAGAGCCATGCCTGGGGACATTCGTCCCGCGCGCGGCGCAACTTATGATATCAAGAAGTCAAGAAGACCTGCGTAAACATATACTATGATAAAATTGATTTATTTTAAATTCATAATAGTCGAAATAAAATGATGGAATATCAAGAGACTTGTTCATTTTCTCATATTTTTGTTTTAAAACATTTTAAGTCAAAAGGCATTTTTAAAACCATTAAATAACTCCATTTTACATATTTGAATTCGGTCTTCAGTATTTGAATAGCAATTCAAGTGAACTACTCTGTGTCGACCAGTACATTCTTTGGTACCGTTTTTAATTTTATTTTTAGCTGTAAACACGATATCTGCTTTGTCCAACAGTCGTTTGAGACAAGCTTTAACAGATTGTATTTTGAGACAATGTCTTAGGAAACGATGCCAACTCCTATTGATTTAGAATTGACATTAACAAAGTCATCGGGCGTGTAATGAATAATTCGAGATGATAGATAGTACTATAACAATCACTGGGAACAAGTTAAAAATATTATAAATTAGCTTTTACTGTCGCGTAAACATACTAAGGTCATTTTACAGTGTTGTAGTATTAATCAATGATTTTAAAGTCATTTTAAAGAAAATTTACAAATTTGATATCTATTACATATTAATAAACTGGAGTATCTGTTTGTAATTTTTAAGTATCATTTTTTCTTCATGCATATGAATATACTTGTATATACGGTACATACACCAAAACAACATTTTTAATAATTTTTGCCTGCCTGTCTTGTTCCGTTAATCTCTGAAACGGCTGGACGGATTTGGACGATACTTTTTTTGGCAGGGTTGATAATAGTGAAAATAGATAGCTGATGTATTAAAGAAAAACTTACGCTTCTTTTATCTTAGAAAAAACTTTTCATTTCAGTAAAACAAACCAATGTTGTACCTCGCGGCGCGCAGTTCACTCCGCTTGGGCAGCGCGCTTTTGTGGTTGTGTCTTACAAAGATTTAAATCTTTAATGTTTTACTGCGGGAGAATATTTAAAATCGCGTAATACCACGGGGAACAGCTAATTCTTCAATAAATCCTTTCATTGATAGAAAAAACTAACAGAAGTGTATACGTATACATTGTAGTGATAACAAATGCCACTGATGTTGAATTGGCGAAAGTGTGTGTGTACTTTTTCACATCTAAACGGCTGAATGGTTTGTCATACTCGTATTATTCCCCATGGAAACAGTAACAGTAACTTGCATGTGAAACCGTTGTTAGTAAGAATACAATTGTCGGCCGCCATACTATTCCCACGGCGAATTAAGGTCAAAAGAGCAGCAGAGAAACGAGGTGCAGTGCTCTCGTATTTTAGAGAAAAAAAAAAATATTCGGCACCAAATATACAAATACAATCAAATTTATAAAATTAATATACAGTAGTAATAAGTTAAAATAAGGCACCGAAAAGGCATGTGCTCAGCATGGTGTTCAGGCATATAAACATATTTAAACAATTAGTTGGACATTACATTACCAAATTAATTTTGTGGTCGTCACAGAGTGCATTCAGATTGCGATTCGGGAACGATCTTATTCAAAATTAAGCTTTTGTTCCAAACTAGTCTTCATTTAAATCGTTATATTATTTTTAAAAAGTGCATACCCATTTTATACATATTCGAGTGCTTGTTTAAATCTCGTTTGAAATTAACCGTTTTTACTCCATGCATATGAATTTCGGTACATTCACCGAAATTTGTACAATTTTTGTATGTCTGTTCCGGATAATGTCTGAATGGCTAGTCTGATTTGGACAGGACTTGTATTGGCATGTAGCTGATGTAATAAAGAATAAATAGGCTATTTTTATTGATAAATAATTATGGATTTTACTAAATTTGTTATAGAGTTAGATAATACACTGATCAGTCGTAATTAGTGGTAAGTGATATCGCTCCTTGTGGACCCTCGCAACTTCGAACCACAATATAGTAACACTATATCTACGGATGCAGCATCTTCAACCCATCTCTATCAAGCATCATTTGTTGGTCTTCTTCCCTGCCACTCTGTCATGTAAGACTTACCAACGTCCTGTCCATCCTGTTCACTTCGTAAAGTAAACAATTGAAATAATTTAAAAACCCTTACTATTATAAATGAGACCCCAAATCTAGCAGTACTATCGGACTTTTTAAAAAGTCATAGATTATCAAATTGAAATAATGAATACAGATATACACGTACGTACATACGTAACACTCTAAATCCTTGTAAAAAAGTTTAAAAAAAAGTAAAATAAGTTTATTAGAGAACTTCAGCACAATAAATACAATAGTTTCACAGCGCAACATCAATAGTAACTGCTTATATGCTAGGTTGTACCGGAAACGCTTCCTATTCTAATAAGTTACACTTACATTCCTACACTAGGCTAGGCCTGTCCTGTAGTAAATCTTTTAACACGTGACATCAAGCTTCCGTAACGCGATTTTTGTGCACTCAACACTAAATTACTACATTGAATAAACTTATTTTAGGCCAGACTATAATATAATTAACACCTATATTGGACTTGTATAAGTGCGTGCAAGCATGCTCGCGCGTGGTGTGTTCAAACTAGGTGCTCCATCAGCAGTAACATTTTTATTTTATTATTTTTAATAAATATTTTAACGTATTTATAGCCTGTTAATCTATTATGCCCTGCGATATCGGTATCTTGGGATCGGATCATTCCACATAATAAGTTAAGTAGGTACTTTCAGCAGCTTCTCTATGGCATCATACGAAAGCGTCCTTAGCCAGCCTTTTACGACTTTCTTAAGCTTAAATGGCGAACAGTATTTAATACAGCAGATCGATTGAACTTTGTTATAAATGTATGGATGAAGAAAATTACAATAATTGTACGTCATTAATTTTTCATTCTCGTAAGCAATGAATCAAGATTACCTTTAGGTAAAAAAAGGGTTAGCAAAAACAATAATTTCCAATATTTGGTCCTTTACTAAGCAATGAATGTTGAAGAATTTGTGTAGATGATATTGAACCGATTTTTGATTGATTTGATTAAATGTAACACATTGAAGTCAGCAGAAATAACTTTCCACTTTTATTTACAGAGTTCATCGCTCACGGATCTGATTTCTGCATTCGACACAAAGGCACAAGCACACAATGATTTGCAAAAAGTCACAGCGTTCAGCGGCCATTTCGACAAAAACTGCAAGCCCACATTTTCAAAAGATGAATATGGAAAGTAAGTATTTCCTGTATCGCAAGTATATTTAACGTCCCATTTGGACTATAACCCTACGTTTTGGGTCAACGCGTCTATCATTAAAGATTTTAGGGTTTACAAAGGCATTTATAATGCTTGTTTGCTCTTGATAAAACTTTGCTATTTGTCAAGATGTAAACGAACACGTCGGGTTGACATTTGAGATTTTAACTAAATTGCTGATGCAATACTTTAATCTCACATTATACATGCTTTTTATTTACAAAATAAATTTAAATACTTTTTATTAACAGAGAACATAAAACCATCGATGTTCAAAAAGTACATAGAAAACCCTTAGTATATCCGTGAACCAAATTTATTGAAAATGATGATCAATAAAACATTGGCCGGTCCTCTTTCCAGAAAAAGACACACATTTCACTTAGTAATTGGTTTTTCTATTCGCAGACCTATTCCTGGTTCCATGACAGAGTTCAGAGGAGCCGAAGCTCAAGCCAGAGTGTGCTCCGAAATGAAAGAGCTTTGTGAAATCATCAATGACTACGGCAAATCACCGTGCAAAAGTTTACTACCTCCAGAACTGAAGAACGCCACAAAAGTTATTTTATTTGGAGAATTATTTTCAGTGAGTAGTAATATTTTTAAAGCTAGTGAAGTTAAGTAATTATTTAGATAAGCTAGTGAAATTACTAGATACGAAAATAAGATTTAATGCCTAAAGGTTGTCGCCTTAAGCGTCCGTCGATGATGGAAAAATATAATACTTTTTTTTATTGGTTTCCTTTAACATTGCGCTTGTCACCTTACACCCTGACGATCCATTTGGTGTAATGGTTGAGATGTCGGCCTAGTGTTTCGGGTTAGATCCCCGAGCAGTACATATTATGTCTGTATGTAATGTCTGGGTGTTTTCTACGTATAATATGTATGTATTTACAAAAAAATATAATTATGTTGATCCGTTTTTTAGTACCTATATTACAGGATAAATCCTTACTTTGGGACTAAATATGGCGCTGTGTGAATGCCTGTGGATATTTTATTTATTCGTTTTTTATACATTGCAGCTTAAATTCCATTTATCTTGAATCGTATTGTTATATGTGTATGCCTAAACTCCTCATAGCCATGCTGTGTTGGAAAACCTTGCAATGGGACTTTATGGGCTATTTTGATTTGCGGTCTTAGATTTGCAACGCGTCATAGTGTTTTTTATGTTAAAAAGTGTACAGGACGGCCAGGACGCTCTTCCTGATGCTAAATGATACGCCCGACCATGACAGAGCGGCATTAAAGGAGACGACCAAAATCTGATAGACAGTTATTATTCTCCATCAATTCCGCACACACAACACTTATATTTTTCGGGACGATATCTGGCACCGCAGTGGACATACCTCGACGACTCAGTACCAAATTTTCTATCTAGTACTGTATTCATACATCTCTGAATTTATTGTCTTACCATATAATGGTTAGTAACAGTTTACGTGCTAAGCATACATAAACGTTGAATATTTTGAACGACGTTAATTTGAATTGTTCTGGTACTCGTATAAAGTAATTACTTGGATAGTAACAAGAACATTATTTTGTACTTGTTCTCTAACATTGGGTTACAAAATACTCTAGTAAACAAATTCGATCCGCGGGAAATTCACCACAATTCAATTTTGCTTTCTAGTTTAGTATTTAGGCATAGGAATAGAATGTTCTGCTTTTTGTTTGCACAAACGTAATCTCAAACTACTGTTTTGTTGAGACATAAAAATAAAAGTTTGTACATATCTTCTTCTTTTTTGTGCATCAAAAGCATCGATAGCAAAAACATAATCAAACCGTAGAGGCCAAATGCTAGCTACGGTGACAGCGTTGTCTGCAGCCGTCATTATATCCTGCAAATAATAGCGACGTAGGCAAGCTGGACACGACATAAAATGAATCATCATTTGGGCCGCTCCACAAACACAGTCTAAATCAAGACCACCCAAAAACTCTCATCTGGCCAAATTGTCCCTATTCCAACCTGTCAAAGTTCAAAGCCTATATCTTAAAGACTTCATCGCCAGGGGGAAGTCTCTCAGGGGGGACTTATCATATCATATAGTTTTTTTAATAAGTGTTTCCGTAGAAGTTATTATTACACTCAAATCCTAAGATATAATTAAATATTGCATAATAAAATAGAAATAGTCTTCGTTTCTTAATAATAGAAAATTTAACGATTTCCGATTATGAAAACGTTTTTTTTTGTATTGCGCTAGCTCGAATCGATACGAAGAAGTAAAACGGATTTAAATTTTTGAATTTTGAATTTTGAATACTAGCCACGAAAATTCATTATCTTGTGTCCTTTATATGTTCCCTATTATCAATTAATTAATAAGAGAGCCCCACATTGGGTCTTCCTTCTCTTTGTTGAATTCATTAAGCCTTTTGTCAATTGCTTAGTTAAGTATTAGGCTATCTGCGAATACCGCATAATCCAATTAGAAAAGCACTAGCAATTAGATAAAACCCTTAAATTCTATATACTTCAAATGCTTAAATTTAAATTATATCAACTCCCACGCTACAAAATTTGTGATATTCAAAATATAGTGAATGCGTTTAGAAATGTAAATAAAATAAAACGGTCTATCACGAATTTCAAAGTTCTGGAACTAAACAAATTACTGATAATTCCATAAAAATGCATTTAACAATACCCAAAATTTCTTACCCAAAAGTCCTTCGGTACATCAGTTGCGTTATGAATTATTATTTCTTTATGATTGGTATTTATGCCTATATAGGTATTGTCTGAGAATAGAATCAAATAATTAAGTTCATTGTGTCCTTTAAAGCCTTATGTTGATTTTCAACTGCTTAAAAAAAGACTCACCAAATGAGATTCTTTAAAACAACACATCAATCGATTCAATTTCAAAATGCGATTTTAAAGTAGGATGTAATTCCAGGGAAACGATAGTTCAACTTCATTCCCCCTTTTTCACTTAATGAGTTGTCGACTAGCTGTAGTTATCAAGAGTTTTTTTCTATTTCTAGGTAATAACTACGTCAATCGTATTAATATATGTATTTCGAATGTGAAATGCATTTCACTCGCAATCACAACTTATAAATTATATTTAGAATCAACGCACGATGCGAGTGGTGTTTTTTAATTAATCAAAATAAATAACTTACTACGACGACCCATTTGGTGTTGCGGTTGAGACATCGGCTGCAACACCAAGTGTTCCACGTTCGATCCCCGGGCAGTACAAACATTTCTGTGCATGAACATGTCTGTTTGTAATGGTCTGGGTGTTTCCTATGTATAATATGTATGTATTTACAAAAAAGAATATATAAATATGATATCCGTAGTTTGGTACCCATAATACAGGCTTCACTCTTAACTTGGGGCTAGATGGCGCTGTGTGAATGTCAGTGGATAATTATTTATTACTATATGTTATGAGCAAAGCCACCAACTTTGCTCATAACATTATCCCTTTTCAATTAATAACGTTAAATAATGGTAATGTATCTTCTCTGTTTTGATCTCGCACAATATTGTTATTTCATAGTCTTCCCATTGTGGGGGATCAAAATGAAATTGTAACTGCTTAAATTGAATAAAATTTAATTTTAATTCTGCGTTTAAAATGAAACGTACACAACGTTTCATTTTAATTGTTTCATAATTCTTTGAATAGAGATATTTTTTGTATTTAGAATCAATACTTTAGCGTTTTAATAAAACTATATCTAGATGCAATACTAGAAAAATTAGGAAACAATTTAATTTTTTTAAACAGTTTTACTTGACTTCCCAATGTAGGGTCAAATTTAAATCTTGACGATTTAAAAAAAAAAGCTCGATGGGACAAAGCTTTAAAACGCCCATTCAACCTACGTTTAATTTTAAACCTTAACAAACAAACAATACGTATGCCAATTGTTTTAAAATCCGTAAACATATTGTTCTAAAGTTAAAAGATCAATTAACAATCGGTATAAACAAAATGTTTTTAGCATTACCTCTTTCTCACTTCCGCGCCGCACCTGTCTAATTACTCTCGTCAGCTGAGTATTTGGTTTCTATAATTACATCCCTCTTATGTCAGACGTTTGGCAGCATTACATAGTAAAATTAATAGACGGCTTCCGAATTCGTCTCTCCCTTTATATTTTGCTCTATTATAATCTTACCAGGTATCTTAGTGCTTCAATATCTTTAATTACAAAGATATCTGATAAGAGTATACTAGACCAAAACATCAATATACCTCAAAAGTGACTGACATTCACACAGCGCCATCTATTTCCAAACTAAGCATTAGCCTGTAATTTTAAACATGCTTATACACTTTTTTACCCGCACAAACGTAGCACGCGCGTAGACAATAGATTAATCTATTATGTTTTGTGACTAGCCACCCGTGCTACGCACGACCGCTTATAAATACATCCATTTTATACAAAGAAAGCACCTGGGTGCTTTCTTTCTTCGTGGACCAATACAAACAGACATGTTCAAGAAGCACACAAAAGTTTGTACTACTCGGAGATCGAACACGGATCCCTTGGTCTAATAGCCAAGGGTTCCGAATTAGATAAGCAGGGTATAGACCACACAAATGGTGACTAAAATCTGTAGAGACTCGAATTACATATAACGTTTCAACCAAAAGCAATTATAGTAAATAGCTGAAGATAGAAGCAATAAGTGGAATATACATCAATTATTAATATATGGTAGCCAATAATTATTGAAATATTCTAAAATTCATGGAAAGACCCTGAAATTAAACCCTGTTTTTAGATACAAATATGAATTATTTAACTAGCTAAAATAGTAATTTACACCGCCATGGATGCCTACACTTTGTATGATTCACATCAAACGGAATTCAAGGGAAATTAATTAAAACGATCAGAATAAACGTTAAACACTTGTTTCAATCAACTGGCAGAGTTATATTTATTTGCTTTGAGTCATAGGATCTTGTTGATGCATTCCAAAAATGTTAATCTTCGAATAAGTACGTACTCATTGGCTAAAAATACTTAATCTATTCAAGCCAAATAACACAAAAACTCAATCTCATATATATTTTTTTCAATATCCACTGACATTCACACATCGCCATCTAGCCCAAGTTAAGCGTGAAGCTTGTAGTATGAAAACAACAACAAATGGATATTAAACAACGGATAAACATACTTATATACATTTTGTTTGTAAATATATACATATTATAAATAAAAAACAGACATGTTGATGCACATCTTTGTAATAAATTATTGTAAAGCTTATGTGTAGGTAAATGACAAAACTCTGTAACCACTGATATAAAAAGATTAAAAGAGTAACTCGAGTTACTCTTACCGGCTCTTCTCGAAGATCCTACTTATTCCGAACCGGTGGTAGAGTCACAAAAAAATATGATAATAATAACAATTCCAAAGTATCAGTAACAGATTTAATTGAATAAAGATTTTTTTATTTCTTTCTTTGTCTTTCTTTCATAAAAGAAACAGCTTATAGCGCTTACGGTCCGAGCTAAGACTGATCCTTGGACCAGTTGCCTTATTTGTAAAAAACATATAAGTACGTAGTACTGTGATACGAATACCTAGTATTATTTAAGTATGTACCATGATTAATAACCGTAAGTTCTTTGCTCTGTGTTTCTTTAAACATTTGTTTAGGGAATTTAAACTGAGACAAACTAACTCTTAACCTCATACGAATGAAGTTTAGAATATCAAACTGATTCAAACTCTTGTGAAAATTAACTGTCTCTTTTCATGCAACATTTGATCACAATTTGATACTTATATCGAAACACTTTTTGGGTGTCTTTTTTTAAAGAAAGGAACTAAATCAGAGAATCATTAATTCCCCAAATAATTCCATTCAACACCATTTCATTTTTATCAAATATCTCTTTGAGAATATATGAAGCATGGAGTCGCTTTGTACAATAATGAAATAACTGAAATAGGTGGTCCATTAATTTGAGAAAAAAATACTTTTTATTATATGTAAAATAAGTCTCATCATCATCATCAGCTCATATACGTTCCTACCGAGATCACGAGCCTTCCCGTAAAGTGTTGTAAAATGGTCTTAGTCATCCACGCGAGCCCATTGCGGATTGGCCGACTTCACGCACACCTTAAATCTCTTCATAGGCTTGCGCAGGTTTCTCACGATGTTTTCCTTCATTGTAAGAGCGTCGGATAAAAATAAGTCTCATTGTCTGTAATTTACAGCACAGATTATCTGACAAATAAAATTTGGATTTAGCAATTGAAATACTTACTATGTAGTTATGTATCCAATACGAACTCGAACCTTGGCCGACATATAATATTGTTGTTCATAAAACGATAAAATTTTGAAATAAAACTCGTTTATTTAAGCAAATCCAATTGACCTACATAAAGCATTTCTGACATCAGAAGTAACGTATTGCCACAAATCAAACGGTTGCCTCAATATATAAAAATAAATTTCCTACGCTCATATCATCGAGCTAAAAGTTTGATAGTCTGATGTAATGGCATTAAGAGTTTCATTTAATATCATTTTCAACAAAAGTGAGTACATAACTAATTACAAACATCAAGCATAATTAATGATAATCATGCCCTTTATACATCAGTCATCGTCGTCTTATTAATAACGTCTTAAAAATAAACATATAAATATTTTTAAGTATTTTCTACATTTTAATAACATTATATCACTTTAATGAAGCTCATTAGCTCATTGAACGCCGAGCGTCATTGGCGGTCAAAGGGTTAAATTCATCACAATTACGATACAAAATTTTAAAGTGCCTACTACCTACAGACCAGAGGCATTAAAAAAAGTGTTTTTTTTTTCTATGTAATCGACTTCATCATTTTCAGAAGCCTATTACAGCAGGTAATAGGCATATATACATATCTTTTTGTAAAACCATACATATTATACATAGAAACACCCAGACCATTGCAAACAGACATGTTCATGCATACAAATGTTTATAATGCCTGTGAATTCAACCCTGTGTTTCGATCATTACACCACACGGATCGTTAAAGTATACCTACATTAAATAAAACTCTTTCGTTAAATACGTTTTACTCAACCTGTTCCGACATATCCAAATACAGGACCTATAAAATGTATATTCGACTTCGATAATCTTAATCGATGAACGACGGTTTAAATCCCAATGGGATACAAACAGGAGGTAATCTGTCATGTTCCGGCAAAGATGAGTCGACGTCTGTGTGACGTCACCCGACATTCCGCGTCGCCGCGTCGAGTCCCCGTGGCCAAGATTTAATTTTGGACTAGGTTCACTAATGCCACAGTACAGTTGGCGCCTACCGTAAGTCATCTTATTTTTGGAATATCTAGCAGAAAAAACGTCTTACATAAATAGTCTGACAACTGAATATATTTTGCCTAAATTTTTTTGCAAGTATAGTATACAAGTATTTCATAATAAAATCGGATAGATACATCAAAGTGTTAAAAGCCAAAATTTTAAAACTTGTGTATTAGTGAAAAGTAAAACTGTCTTTAAAATTATGTAGTAATCTTTCTAATTTTAATTGTACTACAGAAAAGTAGTCTCTTCCTTTGTTGGAACTATAAAATCAAAACCTTATTCATTTTCGAAAATGGAAACAAATTTACATAGACCACGAAAATGAGATCCAGGAAATACAATTCAGCAATTACGCTAGTTGATTTTCAATTCATAAAAATTTCGTGCATTTATACAAACTATTTTATTGTCAGGTTCAAAAGAAACGACCAATATATTTTCTTCTTTACTCAGTGTTCATGTTATATAATTCTTGAAAAGTGGAAAATTTTTGAGTTTTTATACACTGCAATGTTTTTTGCACCTTATGACAGGTTAATTAAAATTGCCTTGATTTCAAATTTGTCATTGTTATTATTATGCGGTGTCATAAGAAAACCGTAGTAAAAAATCATCGACGTCTCATTATTGATACTGTTGAATCACAACATATAGATAAAACTTGAGAAAATATGTTTTTCATTACACTATTCTTTAAAATCTTTCAAAACCCGACGTCGGCAGTGCTACATAATAAAAATCATTATTATTTTTATATGATGCAACAATGCTCTTTCCGCACATAGTACAGTGGTATCAATGAGAATAACAGAGTACGTAGTACAGAAATGTGCATAGCATTCTTATTTCACGGGACGAAATCTTGCACTGCGGTGGTACCTAACTAGACAACTCAGTATCGATCTACTACCAAGCAACAATATACAAAATTAATTAAACAATAACAGTAATACATTATTGTCCTGTAGTTTAATTTGTATGCGAATAAAAGCATTTACTAAGAAAGGTTATATTATATTTGTATAAGGTTAGATGATATCACGATGGTTATTTCATCAATAATTGTCTCTACATGTCAATAGGCAAAAGTAACTATCTGTTTTTATGGTTGCGTGTTTCAATCACAGTTTAAGTATTTTATTTTAAAAAAATCGTTCTCAAAATGCGATCCACCTTAGTTCCTCATTATGTAAATTTAAAAGTTTGGATGTTTTTCATGCGCCTCTGTAAACGGCTTATTTATAGAAATATCACTACTATGCTTTTGAAACGTACTGTGACTATCTGAAAACGGCTCGCCCGCGCAATTAGTACGAAAACATGCGCAGGCGCATCCCAATATGGAAACGGAAATCGCTCCCGAAATACGCGAATATACATTAAATTGATCACGTCAATGTTAATGTAAATATTGACGGTTTGTGCAAAATAAAAGCTTTGCCAAGATTCAGTTATTTCGACTTATACTTGTCAATAATAAACACAATAATAAAGGAAACTATATTGGTCATATACTCGTATTACTTGTCATGAAACTTCGACCGCCAATGACGTCTTAAGACGTCAGACACATTTCTATTGTGTATGGATTCAATTTTCAATAGGTTAAAGTTAAATTTTACTGTTATGTTCTGATAGGCGAGGGTTTTAGTCAGATTTTTTTTTCAAGCTTTACCGTTTCTATATTGTCACGGGAAAGCAAACCAAATCTATTGTTGGACGGGATTTTAAGCTTACCACTCACTAGAGGTGTTTTGAAAATACATAAAAATACAATGTATCTAGATTCTAGACAGTGAATCGATTGAGAAGTTGAGGATTTATTATTAACCTAGTCTGAACACATGCACTGTACCGTCAAAATAGGTCGTTAATGAACATGTAGACTTCGTCATGGCTGAAAAGTCGGCTACTACATCAAGGGTTCCGGGTTCGTTTCCCGGACAGGAAGTTAATAGTTAATATTCACTGACATTCACACAGCGCCATCTAGCCCCATATTAAGTATGGATCTGGTAGTAAGAGTACTAAATAACTGATAAACATAGTTATATATATATTTTTTTTAATAAATACAAAACAGACTATTACAAATAGACATGTCCATGCCCACAAATATTTGTAATACCCGGGGATCGAACCCGGTACCCTTGGTTTAGTAGCCGACGTCCCGACCATTATAACGTATAGGTCGTCTTTAATTTTTTTTGTTACATTTACAAAAAAAGCTTAAATTGGGACGAGATGGCGCTAAAGTTACCTTTTGTATTCGTAGTGTTGGTGGTGCATGCTATAAAATGATACGGCGCCAACATTGAACTAGCGTGTCGGGTAGTTCCTGAAGCCTTACAACGTTGCGAGTCGTCGACAAAGGTCTAGGCTAGCTGTGGACTGAATTACTAAAATAATTGGAATGACTTTGGTGCACTTACCATATAAGACAAAGGATTGTAAAACCATTTTTGTTTATTTCATAATATATTTAGGCGTATGACATTAAAAATGGTTCTATGGCTTATTAGTGTGGATTGTTGCCTTCCGGTTTAGACAGATCCAAATCTCGCCACATTCCAATTTGTCTTTTCGAATTTTCAAAATAATACGTTACCAACACTAACGCGCACGCCTGCTAAGCGATTTAAGGACTCGGCGAAAACAAGACGCGCTTTTTTTTGCGCCGGAATAATAGATAGAACCGATGGCCGATGGGGCGGAAAGGTTCTCGAGTGGCGTCCACGTAGCGAAAAACGGGGCGTAGGCCGACTCCCAACAAGATGGTCGGATTACTTGGTTAAGGTGGCGGGTAGCAGGTGGATGTCTAATGCCCCAAGCATCGGCCCACGTGGAAATCAATAGGGGAGGCCTTCGTTAAGCAGTGGACATATTGGGCTGTAATGATGATGATGAATTTGCAAAGCCGTGTTTTCACTCCAGTCGAGACGGTTTTTGTTAAAGCATGTCTCTCCCATACTTAAAATGTTGTAAGATGGGCTTCAGCTTTATATATTACAGTTATATATTGAAATTCTGATACATGTACCAATAAGTGGGTTCAGTTCTATCAATAAATTATTATTTTTATTACTCTTTGCAAATTGAGTTACAATATTATAGTAAAATTCCACTCAAAGTTATCTATTGATAACCAGCTAATTTTAAAATGCGCTAACAGGATCGTTATGGTTAGATTGTAAATTTTCGTAATAATTTCATCATCATCAGCTCATTTCACGTCCCGAGGGGCACGAGCCTACCCGTATAGGGTGTGCTTTAATCGTCCACGCGGGACTGGTGCGAATTGCCGACTTCACGCACAACCTTTGAAACGCTTCATAAACGTGCGCAGGTTTTCTCACGATCTTATCCTTCACCGATACGTTTATCCGGGCGTCGGATAAATGTACATATTAAGTTATTTGAATTGGAGCATTACACAAAAATCGAAGTTATTAAGGAAGCTACGTCCAGCATTACTCCAATCAAATAAAGGCCTTTGTTTGAAAATATAATTTTTTAATTGCACACAAAAAAGATACAAATTTAACAATAAATTTAAGTAAATAATGCAATTTGGGCGGTCTTATCGCTTAAAGCGATCCCTTCTAGACAACCTCACAAACAAAGGAATTATGATGAATTTCAAAAAATCTTAAGCTTCGTCATGGAATGCCTTGTCCTCTTCTAATGTTGTTACAAAGGAATATTATTTGATGCAATATAATAGTAATACTTTCTTGTTGCAGATTTACACAGTAATTTCGGACAAACTCGTCGGTATCCTGCTACGGTCGCGAAAGCATCAGCTGACATTTTTCGAGGGTGAAGTTTTATTCCAGGTAATTGCAACTAAATTCGAGATAAAATCCAGAAATCTTATCCACAATTATTTCTACCACCATATATATTTCACTATTACTTAAGTTTTTACTATAATTAATACTCCTGGTATGACAACCACACTCAGGCATATTCTACTAGGAATTTGGAATTGCAGGTATTCATTCATCTTTGGAACCCATTACTACCTTTTCCGAACCGGTGGTACAGACGTTAAAATATAATACTAACAATTGAAGATTCAAAAGTATTTGTTAATTAATCAGAAAAAAAAGTTATTTCGAATTTTAATTATGTTCTAACATAGATATTAATTGGTTATCTACCGCGATCAAGTACTTGTTTACGCACGTTTTAATTTGAATGAACCGAATTAATCAGTTGAATACTCGGTCGAAAATAGAACCGAGTAAAACTCGGTACTTCTTACTTGTCAAGTGTTACTCAGTCACAAAACATGTACTCAGTGCACCTCGAGTACCATTACACGTTACTGCTATGTTGTTCCCAAATAATGCTAAGATCAATCACAAGTATCGGACCAAAGCAAGTAATTTGTACTCGTAATTTTTGTTTCCAGAAACGCGACGATGACGTTCCAATATTCCTAATGCAGCCCATCAGCGACATCCGACAGTATTGCGACAATAAAGCGCTTCAAGCTAGAAGATCTGTTTCGCCTATGCCTAATTAATTGGACATAAGCTTTGATAGACAATTATTGTTTATCTTAGTTGATAAGGAATCTATCATGTAACGTACACATTTATCATATACAAATTATACATTTATATTCCTTAAAAAGTAATTTCGGCTAAAAGGCACATTTTGTTGAAACCTTTCTTTAACAACTATATCAAAATGTTACGTGACGTCGTAACGTCATTAGGAAGTTAGGGTCATCCTAAAATGGCGTCTTTATTTTTCTGTCTTACCTATTTTGGTATGAAAATAAAATAAATAGTGGAAACTTGATTCATAAGAAATTAGAATCTAATGTTATTATTACTGGTTCAATTTAACTTTGAAAATGGCTTTTTTATAGCAATAATATTTTTTTAACATTCTTTTACATTATTGTTATCGAAACACTCTAAAAATATCTTTTTATTACAGAATTATTTTTATTTAAAGCAATATGTTTTAGTGATAAATATAGAGAAATCACACTTAATTTAGATAATGTATATATAACTAGACAAAAAATTATATATTTTTGGATTTATATGTTAAATTAGAAAATTTCGTAGCACATAAAGATATAAGAAAACAAGGGACCTTGTAAATAAATGATGTTGCTTTTGTTTGCGGGATTAGTTTTGTTTTCGCTTAAAGCTGTAATTTATTAGGTTAAGCAAAATTCCGGTGGTGCTTATGAGAAAAAAGATTGTATTGTTATATCCTTGATAGAAATATGCCAGTAATATATTTGTTCAGCCAATGAGGTTCAATTAAATTATGTCCTCATATCAAGGTAAATCAAAATAAACTCAGAATATATATGTAAAAGTAAATGTTCTTTATGGCCTTAGGAAATCAATAAAAAACAATTGAAAGGGACGATAAATATTTTGTAATAAAATCTCCAAAGACTACCAAGCTCGTTAAAATTTTATTTAATTGCAATAAAATTGTAAATTTATTTTGCCTTTCAACCAGATCAAAGTAAATATGTATGTATTTTTACTCTAGTCATGGCCAAATTTGCGAACGAGACTGTATTTTTTAGATGGAACAAATTTCTTTTAGCACGATCTGTAAAATAACTCTGTCATAAGATAACTTTACGAGTATCTTTGGTTTATGTCAAGTAACTGACCTTAGAAAATGAAATCAAATGCATTAATTATAATTTACTATAGTTTAATCATACAATGTTCTAGTCTATAGAATTAAATTTTAAATTAATTAATTTTAAGTATTCTGGTCGCGGTCACGTTTTGATTCGTTTTTAACTATTGTTTTATTTGAATGATGCAATTATGCAGATTCTTTAACTACATTCAAATTCTACAACCTAAAAAGCCATTCATAAGATTAATTTATAATTAATTAATATATTATATCTCACATAATTATAATGTACTTAATAATTATTAATCATTTACTGAATAATAAGGGTTTATTACGAAAGTCATTTTACGAAACAAAAAGATTATTTGTTACCTACCACTTTATGACGGATAGTTAATCTATTTAATTAAATTAAATTAAATTATGGTTTATTTATTGTTTGTTTTCTTTTACATTGATTCAAAACCTTAAAAATCACAAGTGATTTTATTGATAAAATATTTCTCTAGGTTTATTTTTATATTCTAACATGACAGTTTTTTTTTTTTTTTTTTAATTTATTAGGACAACCAACAAGATAAACACTGGTACAGCAACAATTAATAGAGACAAACTTAAGCTAAGGTCACCTTACTTATAGGTTGCACGGCTTGCAATGTGACTGTAGTAAAAATTAAACAATGAACAGTTCTAAACATAAACAAACAAATAATATAGAAATAGTACTTACTTTAACGCATCGTTTTTCCATATTATAACAACTTGTGGAAGATCATATCTATTGTGTTTAGGTGATTCTATTACTTTGAGTGCTCGGTGGGCTGTATTTCGTTTTATTGTAATAACAGACGAACAATCGCTTAATAAATCGATACAACTGAGACAAGTTCAGTCAATTTTAACTTGATACCGCTCATTTACACAAAATGATATTCAGTAGACGATTAACGGTTGCGTAATAATATTTTACTTCATAAGTACAATTTGTGTATATTTGGGATAGACGAAGTGCAATTTGCTGGTTGATAGCCGGAAAATTCGGTGTACAATCTAGACGTATAGTTTTTTATTTTATACTCATAGTAGCTTATACAGTTTTGCTTGCAAAAAAATGATTTACTTGCAATGATATCGTTTTATCTAAATTCATAAATACATGGCTTACAAGCCTATTAAAAAACACGCCAAAGGGTTTCTAAATGTATTCAAATTTATTTTCACTGGATGACAACATAATATTTATTGATCATAACTATTGGATCCTATTTTAATGCATTTTATATTTATTACTAGTTACTTATTCAATGAAAATGTCTACGACGAAGGGACTCTTAGCGTGGAGCTCGTATTTATTGGAATATTGCTGAGTATTAATTAGATTGACATATTTCTGGAATTTTTTCTAAGTTTTCAACTTAATTAGAAGTAGGCTTGAAGGAATTTACCATCTTTGAAATAATAAACAAAAGTCAAGACTCTGTTTGTTTAATGCCAACAAGAAAATCAGGTTGCCTTACATATTTCCCTCAAAAGTTCCAAGATCTTGAAAATGTGTTTAAATACTACAAGACGTAGTTGAGGTGCAAAAAACTATCGTATGTTTTTGAATCCTCAGGTAAGTAATATTTAATTTAGCCCTTTGACAGCCAACACGCTTTTATACACAACAGATTTTTATTGTGTCTGAATTCCCATTGTTCAATGGGTTAAGATACCTTAATAACCACAAAATAAAGACAATGAATGTAAAAATGAGATTTAAATATGTTTCAGTTCACAA
>PQWD01000546.1:64537-122336 GCA_019425675.1 Leucinodes orbonalis
GTCCACTCGACCTATTATTGTACTCATATTATGAAATGTTTTTATGGGAACCTAATATTATATATATATATATATATATATATATATATATATATAATATATATATATATATATATATATATATGTATCCATTGTTTAGTACCCATAATACAGATGATTAGATGGCGCTGTGTGAATGTCAGTGGATATCTATTTATTATTTATTAATGAGCTCGATTTCACCCTAAATATTGTTTAGCTATAGTAAAATCACGTAGCATTCAGCCTAGATGTGTACACATCATGATGTTACTCTTCAACTGGTCAACTCCAGCAATAGGCAATAAATCGTCTCATTTATTACTATGGACGTTAACACAATGAGGACAACAGACGTTGACCGTAACAGCATTCAACGTTTTTCGTGTTACAATTTTCAGCGCATGAAGACACAAAGCGTTTTGATAATAAATAATCTCACATCATACATTATCTCATTGTAAGGGTCCTAAAGTGGGAGCCCAATTTATAAATGTCGGCACGTGTGCTCATGGACTCATAAAAACGGCAATAAAATTATTCCGACAAACGGTCGGGAGATAGAGCTTCGCACTTACAACTTTATTAAACGGTTGAAATTCATATGTAATTGGCGTATTTCAAGTCAGCTACTGGTGCTATGAGAATTTGAAGTGTAAGTACCAATTGAGAGAATACAGATGTGCAATACTTGTTTTGTAATGGATAGGCGTATATACCTAAGAAGAAAAAAATATTAGCTGAAGTGAACGAATGGATAAAATTGTTAAAAATAGTATATTGAAGGTAATCCCAGAACTACGAAGTAACAAAGATTCATGTCCATTACAATCTACGCAAACGTTTAAAACTGCGCTAATACGAGCATACTTGCGAGGGACAAAACTTAGCTTAATGTTTATTCTTGTAACACAACGATGTAAATAAACTCAGCATGTGGACAAACAAACTTCATTTTCCCCGATAAGCAAGAATGCAACGCAGTGTTTCGATCGCTCATCTAATCTAACTCTCGCGGCTTGGCAGTGGACGCAATCAATGTTCGTACAACTTTCCGCTTAAATTGCTGGATTGTCGAATGCCCGATTGGTACGAACGATTTAGCAACTCAAATGTGCGAGTGGTGATTAGCACCTGTCGATTGAATATGGCATAGGTCGATGCCGTTTGCCGCGATAGTTTGGAGGTTGACTTTTTGAGTAGTTTTGTTTATGTAAAGGCTTAGATACTGGAAGCAAGCCCAGTCTATTTGTTATATTGCAGTGTGTTCACAGGGCTTCCACTTGTTGTGATAAATCAAATTGTGGTAAATATTAGTTTCCTACTAGAGTTGAGTAGAGTAGATTGGGAGCGTCGATGGGTCAACAGTGTGGAATGTTGCTTTCCGACCGGAAGGGCGCAGATTCAAATCCCGCTACGTACTAATGTGTATTCGAATTTTCGAAATTATGTGTACGTTATCCAACGCTTTTATTTCTGCATTTTACTATTTTTTAGGTGTATGTAAAGTCAAATGATGCAATTAGTATATCTATAATGCAATTTATTTTAATCAATTTTTAAATGCATGTCAAATTTCTCCCTACTCCAAACAGTTCGAATTTTCTGAAAATCTTAGTCAAGGGTCCCCCAATCAATTTGGATTAGTACTTACAAATTGAACGTTGAGTGAGTTTCCAATGACAATTTAATTGAGTTATAAATCGGTTCAGTACAAGTCGAATAGGATTTATTAATCTTAAATATGCTCTGTTTCAATTGCGTTTTAATTCGGTCCGTCCATTGACTGTGTAAATAGTAGAAATTGATTAAAGACCTTTCGCTGGGCCTAATTGCGTCTTTTTTTTATAAAGATAGTAAATTCTTGTTTCTCTCAAATTGATTTAGCAACCAGTTAAAAATACAAAAAACTTGTAACTTCATTTAAATTGTATTAATTCAAATATTTTTTCACAATTTCGAACTTGAAATCTTTTTATGTTTTTATTGTTTCAAATAAAGTTTGATAATTGAATTTTTTTGACACCTTGGTTTATTTTGTGTATAGTAAAATTGGATATATTCCTCAACGGCGGTTAGTGGGCTAAAAATCTTGATTTTTAATTATAAAAAACCGCTAATGGTTTGTTGTTACTTTTTTATTCATTTCACTTATTGTTTATTATTTGTAAAATCTAATAGCTTTAAATAGTGCGTAATTCTTTTATTGATGAAAATAAAATCGAACTTGGTACTGAGTCACCTAACTAGATACCGCCGCAGTGCCAGATACCGTCCCGTGAAATAGGAGTGTTAAGCACTTTTGTGTTTCGGGATCAGGGCACTGCAACTAGTAAAATTACCGGGTATAAAAGGCCTAATATCTGTTTGTCTCTGGTGTCGGGCGAAGTGCGGCTTTCTTCCTCTTCAACCTATCGCAATCTACTGCTGGACTTAGGTCTCCCCATTTGACGCCAGATGTCCTGGTCCTACGCTTTCCTTATCCAGCCTCCACCAGCGACCTTTCGCAAGTCATCGGTCCATCGGGCCGGAGGGCGTCCTACGCTATGCTTGCCAAGACGCGGTCTCCACTCCAGATTTCGTCTGCTCTAACGGCCATCGGTTCTGCGACATACGTGACCAGCCCACTGCCACTTTAATTTGCTGATCCGGCGGGCTATGTCGGTAATTTAAGTTCTCTTACGGATTAAATCAATGCTGATCTTATCCCTTAAAGTGACCCCAAAAGAAGAAAGAAAGACCTCCATTGTGCGTTTAGATAATAATAACTGTTTATTAGTTGTTGGTCGCTATCGTATCAGGCTTACCATCAGATGAGCCTCCTGTTCGTTTTATAAACTTTGTTACACATAAAAAAGAATTAATAATCGTTGATAATATCCCTGATTTGTGTTTTTCATGCTATGACCTGAACACGAACGCTAACCTGATGGTGACTGATTTGCCTGCCCATGCCAGGTGTAGAGTCAAAGAAACTAATAGGTATTTACTTTTATTCAAAATAGTAGCTTTTAGGAAGATAATATTTCCATTAACAATACTCTGCGTCTGTCACCCAAAACGACAGATGTAAGATCTCCTACATCCAGTAACTTTAACTTCACCAATACGTATGTGTATACATCAATTCATTCAATTACACACCATTATAAGCTCGCCTTTGTTGAAAAACAATGCAATTGACTTCAGCAAAGCTAATTGGACTAAAGAACAACGCGCGATGTGAAAACCATTCGTGTATCTTCGATGAACCCGCTTCAAGTCGTCCGCGGTTGAATGATTCACAGGTCTTGGTGACTAATTATAAGCTAAGCATTCGGTTTGTGTAAGCTATTTATATGTTGGTTGATTCAGAAACGCTCAGACGAGGTGTGTGTGTTTCTCGCTTGGATTCTATGCAAGTTCTATTTCAAGGCGTCGTCTTGTGTTTTGTTAATTTACTTTGCTATTGCATTTTACTAGGTATATTATATGGTGTTAGCTGTAGTATGCGACTGCATGTAGCTGGATTTTTGAAGTATGGTACGAAGATTACATATGAGTATAATAACAGTTTTCATTACAACGTGGCAGAATCCTTAAAAGTCATCAGGTAGGTACCGTCCGCATGCCAGATATCGTCCCGTGAAACAGGAGTGTTATGAACTTTTGTGTTTCGGAATGAGGGCACTATATCTAGTGAAATTACTGGTTTTAAGAGACCTAACATCTGTCGTTTCAGGTGTCGGATGCAGGCGGCATTGATGGAGGATAATACACTTAAGCAATAGAAAACAAATTGTTCAAATCACGCATTCAGATGAAGCAACAAGAGAGCAAAGAGAATACCAATCTTCTTGCAAAATAGTCCCAGGGTCATACCACAAGGCAGATTGGGATGCCTCCTGTTTTTAGCCTATATAAATGACCTACCTTCAGTGGTTCCACATAAAGGTGGTATTATTTGCGGATGACGCAACGCTTATCATAACCTGCGACCAAAAAGACTTAAGTGCCTTGCATAACACAATATCAAACGCACTAACGAACATTGCGGACCACTTGAGGGATATAAATTTAATACTAAACTATGAAAAGACTAAGGTAATGCAATTCAGGCCATACCAGAGAGTGGGACTGAATCTCAACATAACTCACGAAGGACATAAAATAGAAGAGGTTGATTCGTTCAATTTATTGGGAATAAATTTGGATACACACCTTAATTGGAAATGTCACGTTGAGTCAATAGTAAAGAAACTAAGCCGATTTTCTTATGCTTTGCGAGAACTACGAAAGACTACGAACGAACAATGCTCTCTAGCAGCGTATCACAGTTACGCTGTGGCCTGGATACGGTATGTATTATCTATGGGGAAATTCAACGGATGTGTCAGCTGTATCCATAATGCAAAAGCGATGCCTTAGAATATAGCACTTCAGGGAAAAAAGATTCATGTAGATCGTTATATACAAAATATGGACTCCTTACAATGACAGGTTTATATATTTTTGAGCTATGTCGGCTTATCAAGAGACATCCTAGTTATTTTTGCAAAATTGGGGATAAGACAAGTGGCTACGTATCGCGTCGTCGTGAAAACGATTTAGTAATACCTACAGGCAACCTGACATTATATAAAAGGATCGTACTATATGCCATTAAGGTGTTTAACCATTTACCTAATAATATAAAAGCCCTCCAGTCCAGTAAATTTGAATATGAGCTTAAAAAAATATTAATTGATAAGTGTTTTTATACTTTGAAAGATATTTTGGCACCAGAATATAAAATTTATTTAATTGTTTTTTTTTTTTTGTTCTTGTGTTTCCTAATTAATTTAATTGTATTATATTATGTATTTTAATAAATTAATTGATTATTTTATTTAATTTGATTTAAGTAACGAATTGTTGTGATGGCGTATTATTATAGAAATTTAAGTTTAAATGATTAAAACATGTAATTTGTTTATTAAATGTTTAAATATTGTAATGCCCTGACAGGGTAATGTGCAGAATGTATATTACCAATTTAAGAAACTTATGTAACCAACATGAGCAATAAAGGAAATATGAATATGATAAACTGTCTATCAGTTTTGTCTCCTTCAATGCCGCTCTGTCATGGTGTACACTGACCGTCCTGTACCATTAACATTAAAAAATATCATCATGAAACAGATAACAATGGGACTTCAAATAAAGTCAATTATGCACTTGCCTACTATAGTAGATGAAGCTCTTTATCTAGCTGCAGCTTTCGGCATACGCGCGTCTCTCTCCAGGGCCCCATTGTCCCTCTCACACGTATGAACATACAAATTTTATCACTATTAGGTTCTTTTATCATCTCTAAAGTACGGAACCCAAAGAGCACTACTGTCCCTGTGGAAAACATCCATTTACCCTCATCTAAGCTTTTATGTGTTGTAATGACGTCCTCGCACTTCACAAAAGATTTATGTAACCTTAATACTGGGACAGGTATGTTTCTATTGTGGTCGATGCAAATGGTATACATGACAATTATCATTAGATAACCACTCTGTTGATGAAGGGAATTTACTACTTATAATTATGTAAAGTTTAGTGGAGTATGAAGAGATATTTATGGAACTATGGACTCACGTTCGAAATAAATGATTTTAATTTATTTTATTAATGTATTCACTACTGAACTAAAGGTGCGCCTTGGGCACCCATTGCTCATAGTTTTAGGACTTTTTAAAATTGATATTGAAACAGAATTATAAACTAAAAGGTACCCATAAATACCAATAATTACCTATGAATAGGCGGCATCAATGAGCGTCTAAGGATCGGCTAAGAGCGTCGGTGGCTCAATGGTGTGGACTGTCGCCTTCCTACCGGGAGGGCTGAGGTTCAAATCCCGACACGTACCAATGTGTTTTCGAATTTTCGAAAATATATGTACGTTATCCGACGCTCTTACGGTGAAGGAAAACATCGTGAGGAAACCTTCATGCACGTCTGCGAAGATATTCGAAGGTTGTGTGTGAAGTCGTTCAGTCCGCACTGGGCCCGCGTGGACGACTAAGGCCTAATCACCCTATACGGGTAGGCTCGTGCGCCTCGGTGGGGACGCTTATTGAGCTGATGATGATGAAGGCGGCATCAGTGAAAGGGCAGTTACAGCTTACGGGGCAACTAGTAGTACAAAAACCATAGTCTCTCAGTCACTAAAATGGCTGTCTGTTAAAAAATGTAACACCCTATATTTTTTGGTTTGTTGGTTGCCGTAACATAATATGCAAAATGTTTATATAGGTGATATAACCAGATGGCAAAATTCCACACAAGCAATTAAAAGTTGTTAATGATACTACAAATAAATCAAATTGTTACCATCAGAACCTGAAGAGGTTGCTTTAAATTTCTTGAAGCCTTTACTAAATCCCGTGTTTCAGTAGCCGTATTTTTGAAGTATATTTTCCAATTTTTGAAGTATAGCTAAGCCAATTTATTTTCCTCATTACCTGCAATCTCAAATCTATATATTTATATATTTCCGTACTATATAGGTTAATCCTAACAAAGGCGGGTTGAAATTGTCGACCTTATTTCGAACGTGCTTTTATTTTTATTGAGTAACTTAAAGAGTGAGTGACAATACACACAGTGAATATGAATGGGAATTTCGGCTCTACGATTTAATAATAAATAAATATCCACTGACATTCACACAGCGCCAAGTTAAGCGTGAAGCCTGTATAATGTGTACTAAACAACGGATTAACATACTTAGATACTTTTATTTTGTAAATACATACATATTATACATAGAAAACACGCAGACCATTACAAACAGACATGTTCATGCACACAAATGTTTGTACTGCCCGGGGATCGAACCCGGAACCCTTAGTATTGCAGTCGACCTCTCAACCGCAACACCAAATGTGTCGTCGTTTAATAACTATTGTTAATAATCTTACGAACTAATTACTTTAATGATGATACATTTTGTTTTTAATTTCATTTTCTTACACGCTCGACGTGTACTGATTTTAATGAAATTCTATATTGAGCTGGTGTAACTTTCGAGATATTTTTAAGTTTTAAAAATATCTTTTAAAACTTAAAAATATCTCAAAAGTTAGATTAGTTTCTTTTTAAAAATATTATTTTATTATTTGGTCTTTTGTTCTGCTATAGGTTAATAAGATCTTACCTTTTATATGAAATATTCGTTCATTACAATTCATAAAAAGCAGAATAAATCGCAAAAGTATAAAAAGGTATTCCAATAAAAACAGTTACCCTCGTTCGTCTCCTTATGAATTCAAGACACTTTTGAGGCAGCGTAATTTACGTTCATTTTTATATATTTTAAAAGAAAACCATGGAAATGACCGGCTGAATACAAAAGCATAATGCTGTAATAAATGTATTTTACGGCGTAACATTATTTTTATGGTTTCATTTTCCTCGGAAGCCTTATTACAATTGAATTTTCTCTCATTAGGGGGAAACGTGCGCGCTAACACCTTCGAGATGGGCTGGTTAATATAAATAAAGGGCTTGATTAATAATAACAGTACAAATGCAACCTAGACAAAGCTAACAGTGCAGTTTATGATTTGTGCCGAAAATCTGTAAATATAAAGAGAATTTACATAAAGATCGCTTCATTCATTACATACAATTTAGGGGTTTTCAAGACGAAAGTAAATCGGCTTTATTTGAGTTCGCGTGATACATCTTAGGTTGCATCGTCACTTTCCATCAGGTGAGATGGCAGTCGAGCGCACTCAAATTTTTATTAAAAATAAATAAATAAAAGAATATGCCTGTCATTATCAACAGCTCACTATACATCCCACCTGGGATCGTGAGTTTACCCGTATAATGTGTACAAGCCTTAGTAGTCAGCGCGGGCCCAGTGCGTACTTGCCGAAATCACGCACAACCTTTGAATTCGTAGTTTAATTTATGGTGCCTTTAATAACAATGATTTTTAAATAATTTGTATACCAACAGTATTATGGGCAGAGCCTGAAATAAATATATACATATTTTTAGTCCATTTCTTTATGGGAACTATATCCTCAAGGAGGGCGGTCGCTTAAGAAATACACAGTTAACTATTGATAATAAGTCCAATAATTTTGAGCAATAAAAGTATATTTACATATGAATTACAGTACTAGTTGGAATTAATCAGTTCCGTGGATATTTCACAGATCTGTGATGTTATTATAAAGAAGTTGGGTACTAAACCAAGTACTCGGGTTCGATTCCCGTACAGAACCTACATATTTTGTGTGCTAACATGTCTGTAGCATTAGTCTAGATTATTATACAGGAATCTAACTTAAGAGAGAAAATAGTGCGGTGTACGGATTTATATGCATTTCTTCCATTCTGAGAACTCTCTTCTAAATAAAATGGGAGTCGTGAATTATAAAGCGGGGGTACCCTATAGAGTGGGAAGCACGTAATCCATTATTACGACGCTCGTGACTTCAGCGTTGCACTGGCTAATTTTATTTACCTTCCGCCTTTTGTAGCTATGGATAAGTAAGAAACAGCTGCGTGATGTAATTTTTACTCTCTAGACGTAAGCCTAGATGGGAAGAATAGTCAAGTAGGTTAATGTAATACACTCAAACTCAAAAATGCTTTATTCAAATAATTAATTAAACAATGACGTGAAAAGTATAGATCCTTGATATGCTTACAAAACAATCGAAAAAAGTGTTCCGAATGCTGGGACAGCACACATACACATATTACGAATGAGCGTACATTTACCTAAACAAAAGCCAACAAACTGTATTCTCTTTGACGGTTCGTTTTTAAGGCACGGGTGGCGTATCAACCTTTATATATACAGAATATCATTGTTTTTAACTGATACTATTGACTGGTCAAAACAGAAGTTATATTCAATTAATCTACCACTGGTTCGGAGGGTTATTTTCTACCAAGAAGACTCCGGCAAGAAATTTCAGTTGAAATAATGAAAATCCGTTATGATAAAGGCACAATAAACTCCATCAGAATATCACGATAAATTGGTTCCTGTCTTCACTTAGTGCCTTCGTTCGTACAAAAAAATACCACAAGAATCCTGTATCGATTTTCTGTCTTTTCTGAAATTAACTTTCCGACAATGGAATTTCCTTGTGATAGGATATGTCCTTAATATTTTGTATCTTGCTGCTTATTAAGCTTTGTGCCGCCAAGTTTTCAAATAGAATTGAATATCAAAAAATATGTTTGTTAAATATACGGGCGAAGCAACAATTAGTCTATAAGGTTTTTGTAACCTTAAAATTACCCGATGACTTGGTTATGGTGGCGGGTAGCAGATCGATATCCTATAAGGATCGGTCCGCGTGATTATGAACCCCACAAAAAAATTATAAAATAAGAAATATCCACTGAAGAGAGAGAGAGAGAGAAATATCCACTGACATTCACACAGTGCCATCTAGTAAGTAAATACATACTTATATTATTATCATTTTTTATGCACTTGGAAATTATTACTAATTAATTACAGTTGCTCTTGAATATATTCAAGAATTTGTTTTGTTAATGATCTTGCATGTACAACATATTTGTAAATGTTTTTAAAAAGTAAAATGTATTGTTGTTGTGCCCTTCAGTCACATGACATGTGTACTGTTATTAAAAATGTACACCTTCATGTGAAGTGTACATTTTTAATAACAAACTGATGTGTACAAAGAATTGAGAATAGTTCCAAACTAAGCATTAATATGGGTACTAAACAACAGATAAACATACTACATACATATTATACATAGGAAACATCCAGACCAATACAAACAGACATGTTCATGTACACAAATATTTGTGCTGCCCGGGGATAAAACCCGGTACCTTTGGTGTAGTAGCCGACGTCTCAACCATTACACCAAGTGGGTCCTCATTTATTGTTGAATAAGTTGTGTTTCACTCAAATGGGTTAGATTACCAGAGGTCATAAATCCCCTTACTAGGTATATTTACTTTTCCCTCTGCCTGTATACAGAATGGCACTCTTGCTTCTTTAGAGTTACGTGTATCCATTATAGGCGATATCACAAAGCATCAGGTCATCTACTTCTCGTTTCCTCATCACCATCAGCCGAAAACACCCAACTGCAAGGCACATGCCTTCCCGTACAGCATAGCCCTTGTTTGCCAATTATAATCAATGATAGTGTTATATGGATGAGAACCGCATCGCATGTCAAGCAATAGACTGCGATAGGTTGAGGAGAACATAAATAAAAAATAGTTTATTTAGCAATAAAATGGGTTCAGGAAGGTCCTTAAATAATATGGAATGTCACCAGACTAATTAAATCATCATCCTCAGCTTAATACGTTTCCACCAAGGGACATGAAACTACCCATAAATGGTGTATAGGCCTTTGTCGACCATTGAAGTCCACACGGGCCCAGTGCGGAATAGATGACTTTACTATGAATCTCATCATCTCATCTCATCTCTCAGACGTGCGCAGGTTTCCTCACGATTTTTTCCTTCAAGCGTCGAGTAAACGTACATATTAATTCGAAACTACACTGCTACGTCGCGATTTGGATCAGCACCCTCAATATCGTAAGGTAATAGTTCACACCAATGAACCACCAACGCTCTAATTAAATAAAATAATTAGTCACCTTACATTCGCAATTATAGTTGAATTTCTGCACATTGTCTCAGCGTCGTCTCCTTGTGATAATTAAAATGAAGTGCACCATTGTCCACATGTGCTAGTAGGAGCTAACATAAATTTGTAACATTGCGCTTGGCACCGTCTCTGAGCACTACGTAATAATCATAATAACTACTTGCGTCTACATGGAATTTCTCTATGAAGTTTCCTCTATTTTTTCTTGAATATGTTGTGTGAAGGCTTGATTAATTAGCGGCTAGATGTTTGTTATTTATAAGTTATAAAAAGTAAGCAAACAGATCACTGTCATTAGTATACACATTGGTAGTTTTCAAGTTGCGATCTAGCAGTTGTCTATACCCATTTACTATCCCTAGTTTACAATAACTTACTTAAACTAATGATTATAATTAAGGAACACCAAAGTGTATGCGTAAAAATCTGTTCTGAGATGTAATCTAATTTGGAGAAAGAAAAATTTGATTAAAAACATGCCACTATTTCAAGCATTAAAAAGGTTAGTGGAAGCCATAATATGCCAGAAAAAGAAAAAGGGAATTCACACACGTGAATATCTTTGCCACTTCTCACCTGCTCGTTGTAAGATCGACACATCCTGACAATTATGGGTTAAGAAAGTTGCAATTATATATATATTTTTTGTCATTTACTTTCTACAACAAATAATGGCAAATTTTGGAAGCGATTTGAACCAATAACGCATTAATCCATATACAATTAAATACCTTAAATACATTGTTGATTTAATATTGATTTATATGGCCCTTTAAAGCATATGATTTAAATGCATATTTACGAAGATATTAAGACTAAAAATTGCGGTACGTAGTGTTTGCTGCAGTACCGGCCAACCGGGGAAGAATATCACCATTGCACGGGTGCGAAGCAGGGGCGGGTTGCTAATAATATTTAAAATGAAGATATTTAACAAGTTACCGCAAACAATGTTAAAAATATCGACATCCCCGTGCTGGGTAAGCACGTCGGTCTCGTTTCGACTCTACCCAACATTAAGATACAGCGTGTTTTTCTTGCGCGTTCGTGTCTAACTCATAAAATACATTATGAAATCGTCAGTTGGTTCTGAAGAGAATCGCTTTTTGACTTCACTGCGAGACTGCATGGTTTTATATTATTAAGGAAACAATGATGAATTATATCAGGTGTGCTCATTTTAATGGTCAAAGATTGTATTTACAATAAAATTATATTGAATGAATGAATGAAATGAAATATTAATCATTTTTATTTTGTCCCATCATGTCTTCAGCATAGTACCTAAATAAGAGTTTAACTCATATTCTTTCAGCCAAGGTTAGATAATTATTTTGGAATAGAACTCTACGTGAGACCAAATGAAAATGGAATGAAATTCTCGCCAAAATGGATATTCTCTTCGTTAATTAAACGTCAGAATTGAGATCGAATATCAATTCTAATGGGGCTACAATGAAACTAGGGCGAAAGCCGAAATTTAAGTTGATTGGAAATTTTTAGGGTTAAATATTTTCGATATACCGGCTTAAACGGGCGTATTAAATCTCCAAATTGATGAACTATATAAAACTCCGATAACTTTATCTAGTAATCTTATCATTTTTGGACATACCGCAGAACTCTATTTGAAAAAGATAACTGGCTTATTTGAGAAAAGATGATAAGCTTCCCTTTTTCTATGTAGCTGCCACTAGCGAGCTTTGGCAAGTCGTCTTTACAAGGGCTCAGATAAAACTTTATTTTGTGAACCTATTTGTTAATGTCAGGAATGAATAGCCATATATAAAGTTATGTATACAGTCTCAATTTTATAGACATATTTCATTAGAATGTGAATCAAGAAATTGCTAGTTCGTATAATGTATATCGTCCTTCATTTAATAGATAAAGGAGTATTTGTATGGCTAATACTAACAAAGCTATTAATGATAAATAAATAATAATAAATGATTAAATAATTAAAATTTAAATAAGATTATGTTTGGTTACAGTTAACGATGTCTAGCAATCCATAAATGCTTATGTTATTTACACTAAACACGTGTTATAAAAACTGTCTAAATAACTTAGTAAAGATAAATAGTAAAATGGCGATGCAGCCTCATCATAGACATCAATTCATCATAGACTAGTAAACTGTCTGTCGTCAAATTTTTTTCCATAATACCCATATAAGCAGGGGTATAGTAAAAAAACTATGTCAAAACAATGTTAACACACATAAACTTCGCAAATTTATTTACCCGAGTACCAAGTCGTCGGCTGATCGCGAGGATACGTTTTTTAACATAACTTCCTACAACTTGTGCTTGTTCATTGAAAGGTAAGTTTTTCGTAAATGAAATGCGTGTTACGAACTCGCACAAAGAATACCGCCCCTGATTTATCGTGTAGTAAATTTCTTTGGACTCGGAAACTTCTGCCTTTGCTTAAGTTATTGCTCGTAAGGCGTTGGGTGTTTTGGTGACATCGCTGATCTTTGGCTGTAATTATGACTTCAAGTAACCCGCAAAAGTTTGGTTGATTTCTTTTACGTGCTGTTTTGGTAAATAACGTCACCAGGTAGAGGAAAATAAATACCTAAATAAAAAAAATCAGATACTTATACAATTCATTTCAATTAAAATTTAAGTAAGGATTATGTACTTTATATACGTATGTACACCATTTGAGTAGAAATTCAACAAATGAACATACTTGAATTTACATTTAATTTATAAATACATATTCATAAACATCCATACAAACATATGTGTAAAAGTATACATACAATGTGAAACTTTCGGAACGTTGTCCGAATATGTCCAGAAGTCTTTTTCTGTTTTTGCTGTTATCTTCAACCGTCCTATAACATTCCAAAAATCGAACAAATTTCACTTGACGTGACTTTCACTATTTGGTTCCTCGATTTGAAATAAAGACCTTCAAATAACGTTGCGATATTTGAAGGTCTTTATTTGTATGTATACAACAGTTGATCAGTAGATCACGATATTTTGGTAAATACAACTTAATAAGTATTGTTTTATGTTTGTTCTTTTATAATTTTACTAACACTACAAATATATCCTGGTTGGACGAGAAAAGCGGAGCATCGTGATATCTATAGCATAATGTGAGAGTCAACAGTGGATTGCGATAGGTCGAAGAGAACAACATATTTGTGCGCCTATTGTCTCGTACTTTATTATCTCCTTCGGAATTTTAATAAAACTTCATATGGATTGTACAAACAACCCTTTGTGAAATTCAAAGTCAGGTCATGCATGCTTAAAACAATGAGTGACATAAAACACATTCCCTTTATTAGTCTGCCGCCCAAGATCTCAACCATATGCTTAGGTTGACGTGTTACGAGTGGGTCTCGGTATTTTTTCATTTAATTAAATCTGCTAAGCGTACCTTATGATGGAATCACACGCAAATATTCACTTTATATATATGAAATGGTGGGATATTTGGCGCAGAATGGGGGAGACATAATTATGTCTTGCAATGAATTGCGATACGCTTAAGAGATATACGTAATTTTACATACATTAATCACCCATATTGGGGTTTTTGGAACTAAATTGATTCATAAGAACAAAATTTTTCACTCCATAATCTCAATATGAGAGTTTGCGAGCGTTTTGTGAATTCGCCCCGGTGTCGTAAAATTTCAAATTAGCTGTTCCACTTTCATCCGGGAGAAGGGAAATGAACTAAGGGATTTAGATTATATTTTATATTACAATATCGCCGTATAATTGTGTTTGTGTTCGGTTTATTGTTGACATGTTTGGCATTTAATAACTTGGGTACACTTAGTGAACTGACTGATTTCTTAAGTCATTACTAAGTTAAAGCATAAACAAATAGACAGCTTATCAATATTTATAATTGCATGATAAAAAATTTAATAAAAAATAAATATATAACTTTCTGAAATTGGATTAAGGTAGTTTCTTATAGCGTATATATATGTGCTCGTAGTGGTGGTAAGTATAGGGCTATTTTGTAACTCGGTGGAATATAACTACCTCATAGATTATCCGGGAAAATATGAACATTGAACAAATAGTGAGATAATTTAATCTTTATGAAATAAAAAGACGTTAATTTTGTAACAATTTTCACTTATAGTTGATTTAGTCATTATTCAGTTCAAAGAAAATATTACTAAAAATTTCACAAAATAGCAGTATACTCTTACTTAGTAAGAAGATTAAAACATTTTCAATGGAACACTGCACCAAAAAATATGTTGTGAAGATAATGAAGGTGTTGTATCAGTCTTATGCACGACATCAAACCTATCTCTCTAATTAAAATGTAGCACACATTTAGCTTTTGGAAAACATGAAAGGAATGCAACAGCATTTCATATAGCCTTTGCACGTCTGCGCAACACCTCTGCGCCGGAATGCTAATTACCGAGGGGAAATTTAGCAAAAGTATTCAAAGTTAATATTTGTGACAGAGACCGCGGCGCGCGTGAGTCTAGGTCGACTTATTTCAATGCAAGTCTCCAGTGTAAGCGAAACGAAGTTAACGAGTAAGTTTGTTAATATTATGAAAAGAAAAAACATTTTATTATCAGCGAAATGACATAACCTTCGAGTAGAATAAATGCGACAAAAAAGATGTTTTTAAATATGAAGACAAAAATATTTTTGCAAAAACGAACATGACGTAATTTTAGCACAGCAAAATGTAAGGAATTAGATTTTTCAAATTGATGAGATCGGTCCGCATGTTAGTTATTAGAGAAGGCCATTGTTCAGCAGAAGAAAATATTGTGACTTAATTATGAAGATTCTTTCACTTCCCTGTGCCCTTCAAACGAGGTAACATATATGTGAGGTCCGAAAAAGTAAGATAAGAAGAATACAAAGAAAAAAACTCTGAGGAGTTACAAAAAAAATATATTGTGTCAACCATCTTTGAGAATGTATATTAGTAGATCGTCTCACTAGTAGTAAACAGTGTTATAATACTGTTAAACCATGGTACCTAATTTGTTTTGCTAAAAATATCACATGTTAACTAATATATATTATAGCATTAATTCTTTTAGTAAGGCACCAAAACTTTTTCCCCGTCAGATATTATTACCAACTTAAGCGTAATCATACCAAATTTAATACAAACATTCCGCTTGTTTCGTAGCAGAAACTACTGACCCTGAATTCGAGAGCTGTGATGTTCTTAACGTCGTACCGAAAACATCTCGAAATACCAAAAGCGGGTATGTCTCATACCCGAGTACTCCACCTGTCGTTCTAGAATAGACTGCGAATTCCGCCACGGCAAATAACGAGTTGCATACGCGCCATGCCAAAAGCGACGCCGTTCGCATTTTGTTGTAGGTCTCGTATAACAGACGCGGGTATTTGATACTTGGTTGAGTTTTTATCCTGCGTAGACGACTACGGCCTATACACCCTTTACTAGTAGGCTCGGCGCCCGGTGAGGACTTATTATAGCTGATAATGATAGCTCTTAGGTTCAGCAGTTATAGTGCAGTCGGGTGGTCTCGTACGTTAGGAACTTATGGCCGTGGCTGCTCCAAGTTGAGTTTTGGAGTGGACAGTTACTGGCCTAATTGATCAATGACTTGTGCAAAATCGCTGGTGGAGGCTGGATGAGGAAATATCTGGTGTAGAATATGGTACACCTATTGCCAGCAGTGGATCGCAACCGATCGTAGAGTCGGAGAGAAATACGTTTTAATCTAGAAGACATCAAACTAAAAGCATGATGGTTTCGTTACTTATATTGTTGTAAGAATTACATTGGCCTACGTTGTATTGGTTAAACTACGTAAAAAACTTTTACTTATAAAAAAAATATTTTTACAGGCTTTACAAAATAAACAAAACAATAAATGGGAAAACAATGTACAAAGAGAACAAAAAGGAAATGTAAATATTTACTTGGAAACCAGTGGCCAATCAAGTACAGACTAAGCTTACACAAAACAAAAAAAAACACAATAACAATAAAAAATAATATGAAAAAATTACCAAATTGACATAAAAAAAACTAATTAAACAATCGAACGTAACTAAGTTTACTTTTTACAGTTAGTTTGTAAATAAAAGTATGAGCTTTTTTTTGGTAAATTAATGTAGTTAATGGCCTTTTCAATACACGCTGACAATGGACCAAACACAAACTGCAGATTTAACGAGAGCTCGCATTTACTGATGTTTATGCTTCTTATTTCGCCCGCTTGATAAATGATTCGTCGTGGAATGTTAGCTAATTTCTGACTTTACGAATGCAAGTTTTGTGTTTTATTTTCGTGTCACTTTTTTGTACACGGACAGGGCACATAATGTGCTTGCAGTTGAACTTTGCATACCTGTTTTACAGCATGCAATTAAAGGGATGAATTTCATGACTGTCCTTTATTTTTCCGATACATTTGAAATTGTTGCAAGCACATTCGTTTTTGAAAATAGCATGGAAGATTGGGCATAATACCCACCATGCGCCAAATGCGGATTGGTGGATATATTAAGGACTATCCTAAGATAGTTGCCAAGACGACAGCTGAACGCTGACTGCAATGTCCTAATCAAACTAGGAATAATCACAGTGTAGTATTCCCGGGATTCTCCGCGATCTAAGCCGAACGCTGTGCCCACGAATTGACCACGGAGGCAGCTGCAAAAGTTATTGCACTTATGACAAGTATTGTGTTAAAAAACATGCTTTTTTTGTAATTTACAATTATAATAATATTATGATTGTAATGCAACAAATTTATTTCCAGATACTTAAAAAACCCAAGACCAATGCAAATACGCACGTTACGGAGGTAGAACACTAGAAATTAGAGTAAGCAGCTGACTTAGGCTGATAAGTACAGATAAGTTATTAATCAGTGCATTTTCAAAGATAATATAACAGTTCACTTATGTAAATGGCATATATTTTGTTAATTCAATTCCAAATCAGTGCAGTTATAAACTGCACTGATTTGGAATTGAAATCTAAGAACGAAAGAAATAAGCAGATTGTAGCCATAACGCTCAATGATAGTTCAGTGACCACGTCGACATAGCCTTTCTGCAAGATGCACTGCAGTCTGATGGTACTGGTTAACTTCACGAGAAGAGTCTGGAGCCTATTATACCCCTGAAACCAGTGTCGTGCTCTCCGTATATCCAAGTGTGCATACCCTGTGCGTCCAGACAACCCAGAAAATCGCCAAAATATTAAAAGATTCCCACTAATTCGCCCATTTTCCCCTACAGATTTAAAACCATAGACCATTTGCTGTCATCGACAGCACTCGATTTGTCAAAATGATATTTTTTATTGTTTCTGCGATTAGTGTCACTCGCTTTACATACCGTATTCATAATCTCTGTGCACACCACTGCCTGAAACAACAGTTCAAACATTTTACCTATGTTCCATCTAGACTAGATTTTAGTTTCAAAAATAACTCGCTCGAGTCCATACGATTATTTAGACTTGCGTCGGTCAAGCGTCCAACGTCTCTGAACTCTCTCCAACGTCTCGTTTATAAACGAGGAGAAAAAGGTTTCCTAACGCAGTTAAGATTTATAGCAGTCGATTTTTGGCGGAGTGTAATACAAAAAGCCCAATGTACATGTGTCTCGTTATTTGAATATCCGAAAAGGGTTCATACCCTTTCTATATATTTATCACTCGGACACAGGTGCCGATGCTCTTCTTAGTCAAGCGGCAATTTAAAGAGAAAAAGCTGGCAGTAAGAGAATTAGTGAATATATTAGCAAAATGAACAAGAATACATAATGCTTAATTGGTTAACAAGAATACTTAATTAGTTATGGTAATTAAATATATTTATGTGCTATTTGACGACCCATTTGGTGTTGCGGTTGAGAGGTCGGCTGCAACACCAAGGCTTCCGGTTTCGATCCCCGGGCAGCACAAACATTTGTGTGCATGAACATGTCTGTTTTGTAATGGTCTGGGTGTTTTCTATGTATAATATTTATCTATTTACAAAAAAAATTTATATAAGTATATTTATCCGTTGTTTAGTACCCATAATACAGGCTTTCCCGCTTAATGGCGCTGTGTGAATGTCAGTGGATATTTATTTATTTTATATATGTTCATTGAATATAAAAGCTCTTTAGTGAAGAATAAGGATCGTAAAATGTATTACGCTACATTTTTCACCTTATACTGCAGTTCTTACCTCAGGGAGTCTATTTAGTGGGATTTTGGTACGTGATCGAATCAGAAATGTGAATATCTGTTAACAAATTGAAGTCTTTGACAAAGTGACACTCGTGAAACCAAGCTTTGAGATCTAGAATTTAGAATATCACTACATCAGTTGATGCAAATAGCAATAAGCTCATTTATCTCTAAAGCAATAATACTAAATATCTAATTCATTCAATCCAACAAGAACGGTGGACCTAAACGCATTATGTCCAGTAAATTTGGAATAGAAATTATCATACGCTTGGACGGTAGTGAATATACCAGTTATTGAAACGGGTATGAAAGCGATTTCAGGTGAGGTAAATTTTACACGTAAGAGTGATTTCACAATATAACGCGGCTGTAGCAGGATTTCGTGGATGAAGATAATGGTCTAAAGCGGGATTCGTGTAATTATTTTCAAATATTGGGATGTGCTGTGTTGATGTATGGCGTTACAAAAAGTGTATAGGTCCGCAGATATCGGCTCTTGAAATAGGAGCGTTAAATATTTCTCAATACGAGATGATGTCGTCATAGCAAGCGACTTTACTGAGTATATTAAAGCTTGACAAAAAACCACGTGATTGCTGGGGATAAATAAATAAACTGAATATTTAAGGTGTCATTATTATTATCATTCGAGGTACATTTTTCCTTCAAGCGATCAAATTTGTTATCTCGTTTAAACAATTAAAAAAAATGCCAAATTAAGAACAAAAAATCAGATGCCACAACACACCACTTCAAAGCTATCTCAAGTATCTTGTTTTGAATTGTGGGTTGCACATGAATTTGAATGTAGTACCTACCTCCGTTAATTTAGATATTATAGTTGTAAATTGCTGTTATGTGTTGCAACCATAGACATCCGAATATACAATTAGACTGGACAAGCCGCCAAGTTTATAGGCAGTCCCAGTGTCGGTTCTTACATGTGAAAAGTTATTATATTTTTTGGTAAATTTACTGATTCATTGCGATGATGGCATGCACAATTGCACAGGATGGCATTTTGGAAAAAAACGGTAATTTCTTCTAATATTCGTGCGTCTTGACTCGTCTCACGTAGCGTAAACTGGCAGCCAGTGTATGCTCGTTGAGCTTACATTTGTCGCACTTTAAACGCGGCTTGCCCCATCTTCTGTATTGGGAAATCTGCGGTTGCAACATTTTGTGTTTGTGCTGGGATTAATACTCTGATTACTTGCTCTGTGTTTATAGTTGAGCTAATATTGTTTAAAATTAGTTTTAAAAAGCCCAAAAGTGTGTTTTAGGTATTAACCTACGTGCGCTGTTTCTCATGAAAGTGTTTGTGTAAATCTTTTTGAGAAATAAAAATATCTTTAAACCTAAAGGAGATAACAGCGGCAGAAACATTTATTCATAGCAAAAACTACGGAAAAATATATGAAGTCGTTTTGACAAAGATAAAGAACGGCTACTCCTAAGGCTACTCCACACTTTTGAAGCGTGAGTGTAGAGCCATTTTTCACGTGTAGACAACTGTTGATACGTACCGTGTAAACCCCGCTTACATGGGAACTGTCGCGGATAATCTCTGAGGTTCCCGACGTTAACCCTCGGGCACTTATTCCGGCGTAATGAGAGGAAACCTGAACATCCCGCGGGGTAAGCCGTTAATAAAAACAAGCGCCGAAAGAAATTGCTAAAAATTTCATTTCATTCAATTTCATTGCACTAAATTCGACGGCTAAGCAAACTAAATGATTTCAGAATTGAATTATACAAAATTAAAAAAATAACGTCGCTCATTGCAGCTATTGGCAGATGTCAAATAAGATTAGTTATACATCTTCTCCGTCCAATAAAATACTTGTTGCGTTGATAATTAAATTTTCATATAAATATTTATGATCGTCAGGTCATTATACGACCCCACCGAGGGGCACGAGCCTACCTAGGGTGTATGGGCCTTAGTCGTCCACGCGGTCCCAGTGCGGATTGGCCGACTTCACGCATAATCTTTGAATTTCTTCATAGGCCCGATAAGAAGTATTAACACTAAGGCCCGTATTCTAGAACGAGACTAAACGTTGATCTTTACTTAACCCATTGAACGCCAGGAACAATAGGAACTCTATTGTCTGGCGCTTTAAAGCGTCATTGGCGTAAGGCACCAGACAAAGGGTTAAATTGTGTTAGATAAGGAAGCCCTATATACAATAAATAGCGACATCCCTTCCTAACTCCATTTAAGTAAAGATCAATGCTTGGCTCTCTTTCTAGATCACGGGCCTAAAACAGTTTTGTTTATGTTACGTAGTGAATAGGATAATCCAGACGAATCTGATGGTAAGCGATACGCCAGACCATGACAGACTGGCATTAAAAGAGACCAACAACTGATAAACAAGTATTATTCTCTCCACCAATGCCGCACTGCGCCCGTCACCCGAGACAACAGATGTTAGGTCTCTTATACCCGGTAATTACACTAGCTACAGTGCCCTCATCCCGAAACACAAAAGTGTATAGCACTCTTATTTTACGAGACGAGTCAGTATCGAGTTTGCCACCTAGAAAAAAGTAATTAACGTGAATGTAAATTTTGTAAAACTACATTTAGATATAATATTTCACCTTTTACTGAACGTACATAATATAATATTTATGAAGATTTTACAGTTTACCATTTCACAAAAAGTATGCTTATATTAGACGACGGGTTTCGCATTTTACCAAATTGATATTTCTAAGTTTACATTGCCTTTAGGCCGAAAGAAAATGTCTCAGTTCTGTTTATACGCGTTGAGAAATTTAATATAGTTTGCCGAGTTATCGTAACACTTTAGAATTTATTAATGTTTAAATTATAAGTAAATGACGACTTTTGCTTTGAAGTATCTTAGGCGTAATTATCTTATTTATTCTTATTTTTTTTTTATCTTTTTTCCCTTAATCATTGACGCTGGCCCAGTACGGGTTGACTTCGCGCACATTCTTTGAATCTCTTCGCAGGCGTGCACAGCTTTCCTTACGAGGTTTTCGATCATCGTCAGAGCGTCAGATAAACGTATATATAATTTCAAACATACATTGGTACGTGGCGGAATTTGAACCTGTGCCCTCCTGATCGGAAAGCAACAGTCGGGGGGCTGAGGTTCAAACCCCGACATGTACATATGTGTGTTTTGGAATTTTCCTAAATATATGTACGTTATCCGGCGCTCTTACGGTGAAGGAAAACATCGTGAGGAAACCTGCGCACGCCTGCGAAGAGGTTCAAAAGTTATGCGTGAAGTTGTCCAACCCGCACTTGGCCCGCGTGGACGACTAAGGCCTAATCACCCTATACGGGTAGGCTCGTGCCCCTCGGTGGGGACGTTTAATGAGCTGATGATGATGATATTAGGCGTAAAATACTTTTAAACAGTTAACCTATGGGTAGAAAGTTCACAAGTGCACAATTGAACAGGGATTGACAATTAACTCGAGAGCGTCGGTGGCTCAGTGGTGTGGACTGTCGCCTTCCTACCGGGAGGGCTGAGGTTCAAATCCCGACACGTACCAATGTGTTTTCGAATTTTCGAAAATATTGTACGTTATCCGACGCTCTTAGGTGAAGGAAACATCGTGAGGAAACCTTCATGCACGCCTGCGAAGAGATTCGAAGGTTGTGTGTGTAGTCGTCCAATCCGCACTGGGCCCGCGTGGATGACTAAGGCCTAATCACCCTATACGGGTAGACTCGTGCCCCTCGGTGGGGATGTTTAATGAGCTGATGATGATGATGATGACAATTAACTACAATGAATATTCTGAAACTAAAATTTTAGAAGCCTGGGAATTGCTATTGCCTAATCTAAGCCTAAGTCTAAGCCTAGTTTAGTTTGTAACGTTCTTTTGGATTGGGAATACTGTTTCCTTGCCTGCGTGGCTGAAGACTTACGGAGATACGGGATGTCTCATAACGTTTATTCTATTGTACGGACGAGGAACTTTTGTGAAATAGTTCTTAGGTTCCACTCCAATATTCAATTACATCAAAGCTAAGCCTCTTTAATAGTCTACCCGGTCTTCCTTAGGTTCTACATTCAACTAGACAATTCCAATATTCAGTTACATCAAAGCTAAGAGCCTGTTTAAATCGCAAGTCAGTTGTTAAAGCCGACGTCACTGGCTGCAGCCGGGACAGATCTCGCGGTCGTTTGCGCCAAGTTTTACTGTTACTGTTCTTGCCAACTGTTAAGACTGGGAGCATTATAGAATTGAACTTTGTATAACTCAAGTGATAGTTTAAACTAAATACGTAGTTTCACATTTCATTGTCATGGCTATACTATGTTGTATGTTATGGCACAGCTTTCTTACTTGGTGTCATTAAACGTTCCCACCAAGGGGCACGAGCCTACCCGTATAGGGTGATTAGGCCTTAGTCGTCCACGCGGGCCAAGTGCGGGTTGGACAACTTCACGCATAACTTTTGAACCTCTTCGCAGGCGTGCGCAGGTTTCCTCACGATGTTTTCCTTCACCGTAAGAGCGCCGGATAACGTACATATATTTAGGAAAATTCGAAAACACATATGTACATGTCGGGGTTTGAACCTCAGCCCCCCGACTGTTGCTTTCCGATCTGGAGGGCGCAGGTTCAAATTCCGACACGTACCAATGTATGTTCTAAATTATATACGTTTATCCGTCGCTCTTACGGTGATCGAAAACCTCGCGAGGAAAGCTGTGCATGCCTGCAAAGAGATTCAAAGAATGTGCGCGAAGTCAACCCGTACTGGGCCAGCGTGAATGATTAAGGAAAAAATAGAAAAAACCTTTACACCCTTTACGTAAAGGCTCGTGCCTCTCGGTGGAGACGTATAATGAGCTAGATGGTGATGATGATGATTGCTACATATAATGTAAACATACAAGACACAGACTAATACGTGCAATTATATTAAAGTACACAAATAATTGATAAATACAGGGATCGAACTTGGAACCTTCGGCATAGTAGCTATCTACTTAACCATTACACCATTCTGTCTGTTTATTTTTATTGAGAAATAAATAAAGAACTGAACACTCGTGTAGTTGCAAACAGAAACGTAACAATATTTTCCGTAAGTGAACAAAGTTAGACTGAGAGAACTGGAAGTAAGCCCTTCCCAAGGAGGCTATTTTACCCTGCACGGTAGAGTACAGTTTAAAGGTATTAAACTAACTTATGCCCTGCATCGATTGCTTAGTTGTTTGCTTATAGTATTTACAAGGTTTTATATATAGTTATACAACTTGACTGATTACATATTTGGGTGGTTGGGTTTTGAGCTGGAAAAAGTAGCAAAAGTTATGACTTTTAAAGTATTCACGCCACCTTATAAGGTAGTGTATGCTGTGTATTTTGGCGTCAAAATTATCAGTAGGAAACCTTCAATACAGTATTTATCATCTCATAAATGTTCGTCTTTGGTAGAGATTAAACAATATTTGGAGATCTTGATCCCTACGAAAGATCAAAAATGCCACAAATCCTGTCCAATAATATAACATTACATGTGGTTATTGACACGCGATGAAGGCTGATTAGAGTACGTTTTTTACCTTTTCTTCCCCTAGGTGCTGAGTAAGAAAGGAGGGCAGCGCTCTCACATTTAACCTAACTTTACCATATTATCTCCAACCCACCTACCAATCAAAGAGATTATAACAAATCTCCTCAATACTGCCGAGGAGGCCCCTAAGCTCAGAAGTAAGTAACTATTTAGTGAAATTACTGGGTATAAGAAACCTAACATCTGTTGTCTGGGGTGTCGGGCGCAGTGCGGCATTGATGGAGGATAATGTCTATTAGTTGTTGGTCTCGTTCAATGCCGCTCTGCCATGGTTACGCGTATCACTTACATCAGGTGAGCGTCCAGACCAGGACGGTCGGCACACTTATAACAAAAAAAAGTAAACTTGTACGGGCTGATAAAGTAACATTAAACATGGTTTACATTTACAAGAATCAATATTAACGTTCCATTCCATAAAATTCGTGATCTATGCCACGCGAGCTTAAAAAAAGAATTAAAAAAACAAGTGAATCCTGAACATTGATAATCACCAGGGACGTGTCCCCTCGACCCCGGTGTCAGTCACAGCCGGTGTTTACAAACCCCCAGCGGTTAGATGCCGGAACAAATCCCACGCTCGTTAGCACCAAGTTTTACTGTTACTGCACTTGCCAACTGCTAAGCGGCTAACATAATACTGGGAGTAGTGTTGTGCTGTTATCGATGATTTTGTTTTGGCTTGAATCCATATGTATCTTATATTTTTTTATTTATATGTTATAATAGTATTGTTGGTAAAAATATAAGTACTAACTTAAAAGGTTAAGGCCCGTATTCTAAAATGAGAATCAACGGTGATCTTTACTTAAATTGAGTTAGAAAGGGATGGTGCTATTTATCGTATGGAACGGTATCTCTTTCTCACTCCACTTAAGTGAAGATCAACGCTTGAGTCTCTCTTAATAAAACTATTACTTAGAAACAAACAGAGTTTGAATTTATTTATGCTGACGCCGTTGGTTGCTGATGAGCTTAACTGGTAATTCATTCTGACCACTTAGATGAATAGATGTTCTCTTAGTCGATTTTATCCACGGACGACAATATTGTAGAATCACTTGTTATTGGATATATATTCTGAACGAAACTAACTGGCGTTCTTTAAAAAGAAGAAATTCTCGTTTAAAGAGTCTGCAACGCATTTTTATATCCACCAGAGTATTGCAATTCTACATGGGCGGCGGTGTTATTTAACATCAGGTTAGCCGTTTGCTTGATACCTATTACATAAAAAAGTGACGAGAGGAGATGGCTCTCAGCCTTAAACAAATAATCCAAAAAGTCTCAGAAGACCCCAGAGTAGGATAGAACTTGAGAAGTCAGCCAACTTTTAGAAAGTAACAACAATAGGTAATACACAGACCGGGGAAGACACAGAGTGTAGTAACTAAAATTTTGTGACAAGAGGCGTTGGAACAGACATCCGTTAGTGGACTTTTCTAGTAAAATATTGTTTTAAATATCAAGTATTAGGTAAATAATATGTATACTAGTGAAAACTAATAATATTGTACATTCAAACAAGTTGTTGTCTTTGTCGCAAATTAATATTTTATACACATAAAAGTGCGTTCAATATATTTGTTCGAACAAGCAAAATTGATCATGACACATCACTAACGCCAGCAGAAGTTACGCAATATACGTTTGTTTACACATCAATACCAATCTCGAAAGTGTATTTGCCAAGTCGACCCTTTTAAACGCTAGATAAGTTACTGTTCTAGACAAACGATTGGTTTTCAAACATAATACGGAACCGTTAAAAATGTATTTGATCTAAGCACGTACTTAACCAGTCTAGCCACCCATAGCAGTTACATTAACGTGAGTATAAATTCTCATCAGGATGAAGACATCGACATAATCGTTAGTCCTGATTGTCACAACATTACGGAGTCGCTAACCGCGGTACGGTCAGCATTTTTTCAAAGTGGAAATGAAAACCAGCATAATATTGAAGCAGACTTCAGTCGTGTTTGGTCCAAGTAAAAAGGCTTGGAATCTTAATGGCATTAATAATAAGAAACGCTAACAAAGTGTTTTGCAAAAAATATTGTAGCATCTTAAAACTATTTCTGTTAAGTACAAGTTAACACTCGTATATGTCTTTGCATTTTAACTGCAACAATGAAATCAGTATTGTCCATTCACATAAAAATTTAAAAAGAAACATTACATTAAGTTTTCTTCGCGTGGGTGGTAAAAATTTTCATCTTAAAAGTGGCATATATATTTATAACAATGAAAACTTTTCCATACTTTCATAAGCACATATTAATTGATTTACATTTAATTTAAATTGTGAAGTTACTGACGAAAATATTTTCACTGTTTTAAGTATGACGCTTCTTGTTCTTATGCTTGACCTCTGACGCTGCACGTATCCAGAGATGACTTATCAAAATAATATAACCGTTGATATTGTTCAAGCAAGAGCTAGGCACTGAAGTAATAGACAATAAAAAAGAGCTTTCATTAAGTATAACGCGTTCAGCTTATACCTTGGACCACGCTACTCTTGCATTGTTGTTTGCAAATTTCGTAGCGGGCCGTAGGTCGTTAGTAAAACTTGACGTTCCGTTCTGAAAAAGAAGGATTACTTTTTATCCGCTTCTAATTTGTGAGAAAGTTTTTTGTCGTGCGACTGTTTTGGTCTTTTATCTTGTTACGGACGGCGCCTATTTCAAGTCTTGTTTTTAAACGTAAGTGTTACATTCATTTGTTTTTGTGACCGTTCCTTTGAGATGAAATATTGTTTAATTCTACTATGCTAAAGTGCTTGGTATACAAATTTGATTTTACTTTGATGAATTTCACGAGATGATTAATGAACTTTTTAGTGCAGATAAACATTGAAACACAGGGGGCTTCTGTCCACAATTAGTTTTATTTTATTTTCTTTTTTAGTACTTAATGATTTATCTTTTAACATTGTTTTGTTCATCTTTGTTTTATAGTTACTTTTATGTACGGTTTTATTGTTTTCTACTGTTTTTGTATTGTAATGTTAATTCTGTGGTTAGATAAATGTATTGATTTCCTTTCTTTCTTACCGCCATCCCTTAAAATTGTTTTACTATAATACTTTGCCATGGCGGTAACTCTCTTGTGCCTGCACGTGTTTAAAAACATACTGTTAAATTTATATACGAGTATTCTGCATTAGGGAGACAGACAAAAACACACCTAATACGGGGCACCTCATGCGGTTCATATGCATACTGTATTCCCTTTGTCTCAAATTTATGATACAAAATTAAGGAAATACCTCATATCTATAAAATCACTTGTAGTGAACCTTTTTTAAATATCCCCTTAAATACTTATCAAAGCTATAGGAATATACTATGAAAAATATTAGGTTCATAAAATTCCAACGATTTGTGTAAGTCCAGTTTATTTGTACCATTGTTATACTGAAAATACGTGTGTAATGAAATTACGAATATACAGCGATAAGCCCCAGTACTATGTAAGTTAATTCTCGAATATCAAATACTCTATAAATTCTACTATTCTGTCAGTCAGGCGACAGAGGTTCCCCAGGCGACTGTTCCTTCGAATGTCACGATCAACTGCTTGTAGAAGCTGCGCCATCTTTATAAAAGATAGTCAGTGTGACGTCACATCATAAAGCATCATGTTTGCCATTTATAATCAATTTGCATCTGTACAAAAGATGTAAAATGAATTTGCAGTTTCCAAAATACGATCAATAAAATAAATCACGACACGTGGAATGTTCTTCTTTTCTTAAAAGGCACTGTATTTATTTATAATAGTTATTATTGAGTGGCGAAAAGCATTAAACTTTACAAGATTTATCACTTTAACTTGTATAGAATGACCTACCCTATTATACCTATCAGTTATGTACATAGTTTAATTTAAGAATAACATTAATAAATGGCATGACGACGAAACATTTTGCACTCGATAGATCGATAAAACATGTATGTTCGCGAAATTAGTTCAAAGACTCTTGAAAAAGTATTGACCATGTTTTTATGCAAATAAATGTTTTATTAATTATTATTATTATAAGTGTTTCGGGTGAGGTCAAAAAACCGGCAGTTATATTAATAAAATACCTTTAAAAATATACAATGCGACAATGCCATGCAATCGTAGGATCGGTTCTTTTATGAAGGTACTAAAAGTTACTCTTTATACAATCGCGGTGAATATCTGAATGAATTTATAAAATACTGCCGTGATAGACCCATAAAACATTTTGTTTAAAATTTCTAACTTGTTTTATATACTAACTTGACATTATATTATTTAGTTTGACTTATTATATTATTATGTTTTTATAGTTGACATTATGACTCGCATGTACTTAATGACATTTCACATTATTAATGATTATTGTTTAAATTTCGTACTGCATTAATATTAATTGAATTTTTACATAGTTAATTAAGAATAACATAAATTAATGGCATGACGACGAAACATTTGCACAAACATGTTTGTTCTCCAAGTAGTTCATAAGGCCTGAAAATTGTATTGACCATCCATCAGTCATCATCATTACAGCCTAATTATGTCCACTGCTGAACGAAGGCCTCCCCTAATGATTTCCACGCGGACCGATCCCTTGCAGTTGACATCCATCTGCTACCGCCACCTTAACCAGATCATCCGTCCATCTGGTTGGGGTCGGCCTACGCTTCGCTTTCCGTTACGTGGACGCCACTCGAGAACCTTTCCGCCCCATCGGCCATCGGTTCTACGCACTATGTGCCCTGCCCACTGCCACTTCAACTTGCTAATCCTCTGGGCTATGTCGGTCACCCTAGTTCTCCTACGGATATCATCGTTTCGGATTTTATCGCGTAGGGAGACACCTAACATAGCCCTCTCCATAGCACGCTGAGCAACCTTGAGTCTATTCAAGAGGCCCTTAGTGAGCGACCACGTTTCGCTTCCGTATGTCATAACTGGCAACACACACTGGTCAAAGACCTTCGTCTTGAGACACTGAGGTATTTTGGACGAAAAGATCTGCCTTAACTTCCCGAACGCTGCCCATCCTAATTGGATTCGACGAGAAACCTCCTTCTCGAAGTTGGACCTACCCATTTGGACTACCTGTCCCAGGTACACATATTCGTCAACAACTTCGAGGACAGAACTTCCAACTGATATCGGTATAGGTACGACATGGGCATTAGACATGACTTTCGTCTTGTCCATGTTCATTTTAAGACCCACCTGTTGAGAAGCTCCGTCTAGGGTTTCGAGCATAGTGCTTAAATCCTCCATGGATTCTGCCATGACTACTATATCATCGGCAAATCGAAGATGAGTGATGTACTCGCCATTCACGTTGATGCCAAGTCCTTTCCAATCGAGCAGCTTAAACATATCTTCCAACGCAACTGTGAACAGTTTCGGAGATATAACGTCTCCCTGTCTCACTCCTCGGTGCAATTGGATAGGTTGTGTAAGCTCTTCATGTACACGGACTGACATAGTAGCGCTCTCGTACAGACATCTCAATACTTCGATATAGCGAAAGTCAATATGGCACCGTTGGAGGGCCTGAAGCACAGCCCAAGTCTCGATCGAATCAAAGGCTTTCTCATAGTCCACAAACGCCAAGCATAATGGCCGGTTATACTCTCTAGTCTTCTGTATAACCTGCCGCAGCGTATGTATGTGGTCTATGGTGCTGAAGCCTTTGCGGAACCCGGCTTGTTCGGGGGGCTGGAAATCATCAAACCTACGCGCGAGACGGTTCGTGATGACTCTGGAGAACAACTTGTAAATGTGGCTCAATAGCGTGATGGGTCTATAATTCTTCAGCAAGGTTTTGTCGCCTTTTTTGAAGAAAAGCACCACCACGCCATTGCTCCACGCCTCTGGCGTCGCACCCTCACGGATCACGGAATTAAAGAGCTTCTGAAGGGTCTTAAGCACTGGCGTGCCACCTGCTTTCAAAAGTTCTGCGGTAATTCCGTCTTCTCCGGGGGCCTTATTTCGCTTAAGTTGTTTCAGAGCCATCCTAATCTCGCTCAAGGTGACTTCCGGGATATCCTCAGATAAATGTCGGGTTAACTTAGCTCTCGGGTCTTCGGCTAAGCTTGAAGCGGGAATCTGTGTAGCGGTATATAACTCGCTGTAAAACTTCTCAATCTCCCTCAAAATCTCTGGTTTGATGAGACTACATTTCCACTGTTGGTCTTCAGACTAGTCAGCTGGCTTTGCCCAACAGACATGTTCCTTGCAAACACCTTGGAACCCTGTTCCGTTCGATCGCCTCTTTAATACACTTTGTATTAAAGCGACGAATATCGCGTCGCAAGGAGCTGGATATACGTCTATTAAGCTGCCGGTATTGTGACGCGTCGTCTGAAGACTGCAGTTTCATCTGTCGTCTTGTCGCCATGAGATCGAGAGTCTGTTGAGATAGTTTATTGGGTCTTAATTTGCGTTGTCCCTTGCAAAACTTAGACCCAACTGTTTGCAGAGTTTCCACTAGCCCGCTATTTATATCGTCCACTGTTACGCAGCTCTCTAGGCATTCAAAGCGATTCTGCAGTTCGAGTTGAAAGCTCTCGGGGTTATTGATTTGAAGCACGTTAGGTCGGAGCGTAGACTTCATCAGGCGAGACCTCTCCAGTTGAACATTAATATTTAACGTGCCTCTTACCATACGGTGATCGCTACCGGTTTTCACCCTGGCGATCACAGAGACGTCGTTAAATATATGTCTTCTGGTGGTCATGATGAAGTCAATCTCATTTCGTGTGGAACCATCGGGACTCAACCAAGTCCACTTCCTCTGCGGCGGCTTCTTGAAAAAAGAGTTCATCATAAAGAGTCCCTCTTTTTCCATGAAATCGGCCAGCCGCTGTCCCCTGGGGTTCCGGTGTCCAAATCCATATTGCCCCACTTTCAACTCACAACCACTTCGAATGCCCAGCCTTGCGTTGAAGTCTCCCATAACGACCGTAAAGTGTGTCTTGGAGGTATGCATTGCTCTGCTGATATCATCATACATAGCCTCCACTTCATCGTCGGAGTGCGATGAAGTCGGTGCGTAAACCTGTACCACCTTCAGCGCATAGCGCTTGGTGATTCTTAGTACAAGGTACGCTACCCTAGCTGACACACTTTCGATCTTCACGATGTTGTTGATGAGAGACTTATGGACGAGAAACCCGACACCACCCTGGGATAGCTGGTCGCCCTCACGGTAGTAAAACAGGTTGCCGGATTGCAGTATTGTGGTATCCTCCCCCTCTCTTCGGACTTCACACAAACCTATTATGTCCCAATGCAACCTGCCTAACTCCGTTTCTAGCTCTAATAGCTTTTCGTCAGTCCTCAGTGTGCGCGTGTTATATGTTGCCAGTTTTAAATGCCGTTGTTGTTTCTTTAGGTAGCCGGATCTCTGCCGGAGATTCTTAGCACCCCTTGCCCCGCCGTAACCGTGGCCGCTACCGTAGCCCGGAATAGCGGGGCCCCGGGACTAGGGGCCAATTCTTACCTGCGTCTTCATTGGGGGTAAATGCCATACTCACCACGCTTGGCAGGCGGTTGGTGAGCGCAGAGATACGCCAGTACCTAAGTGATGCTGCTGCCCATCACTTGGTGGGAAATATTCCTCTGTCGCCTTCTACGACACCCTAGGAAGAGTAGGGGTGGTGACAATCGTATTCTAGTCTGCCGTCACTACACGGCTAATTGACCATGTTTTTGCAATAAATGTTTATTATTATTATCATTTTACGTCAGACATTCCGGTCATCCACTCATCCTGCCTCCAGCCTACACCAGCTCACTTTGAAAAAACTGACTTGTGTCAGTTATTTCAAACGAGGTTGGTTTATACCAACCTCGTTTGCTATTAGCAGGCATCCGATTTTCTCATCCATCCTCCATCAGCGTAATTTGAAATAACTGACATAAACCAACTTCGTTTGTTAGCAGGTTGCATCAGGATATGTGAAATCACATAATACAAGAGAATTGACAATTTCAAATTCCCGGCTTTGACAAACTGGAATTCGAGAGTCGCACTAGTTACCACAATTCGTCAGTTTAACGTAAACGTGTCAACACACAGGTTATTTCACATGAAATGTAGTGACGGAATCGAGATTCGCCGTCGGCTGCAGACGGAGTGCTGTGGAAATATGTTTCGCATTCTAAACTTGACGATAGTATTAACAATTGGGGAGTATGCAAATCTTGAGTTCTATTGCGTGTTCTCGTGTAGTAATCTTGTGTCCCTACACAAAACAAATCCAACTCATTATTCATCAGTCAGTCTATAATGTATTTTCCCAGGACATAGGTATTCCCACACCGAATGATTATGAATAGTTAAAAAAGCTTCATCACAAAGATTAGGTGAATACATTGCAGTTTAAACTAATTACCGGTCAATAAGCATATTGAGTACAAAGTTCAGGCAATAGGCTTATAAACCGGTTATGAGTTTTAACTGTAACAAATACACAATCATCAACATCATCACCCTATAATGGCTAGGGAATGCATCATCATTCTATAACGGCAGGAATAGGCTTAGGGAAGGCCTACATTACCTATGGGAAGTGTGGTCCATTGTACACCACGCGGGCCTAATGCAGATTGTTGAGTGTTAACGACCACCTTCCTGAGACAATAGCCGTGGACTGACGGCTGGACAAGCCCTTCGAAGTTCCTAATCATCTTTAATTTCAGACAATCAGATGCTTTAGTCTGCAATGTCTTAACCAAGCTGGGAAGAATGACACCAAGTGACCTCATAGTCATCCATGTCACGACATTGTTTTTTATGTATAATATTTTTATTAACATAAAAGTATTTTTATCCGCTGTTTAGTACCCATATTACAGGGTAAATGCTTAGTTTGGGACTAGATGGCGCTGTGTGAATGACAGTGGATATTGATTACTATTTATTTATTTTCTCCCCGCGGGATTCGTGGTCACCCCGCAGGATTCGAACCTATTACCCCCGTATCACGCTGCGATCTTAACCAACGTTGTAATAGACCATGTTGGAAGTTACATAATGGCATGTCCATATTATTAAGAATCTAAGCTAGAATATCCAGAATAACTATCCATTGCATTTCCTTATTTCCCATTTCCAATTACAATGCTAGACGTTTTGTTTCAGTGTTCAAGTCGCAGACATCGCTGTCAACGGATTCCGGTTTATGCACCGAGCGAGGTTTACGGAGGACACACATAGAACTTGTGAAACCACCGGGGAAACGGATCGGTCTTAAGCTGGCAGGTTAGTTTACATAAATACTATTGCTTGGTGAACACTTACAAAAGACAGCTTTGGGTTGTATATATTACATAAAAATAAAAATTTAGGTGTCGGTTTATAATATTGAAATAACAAATCTTTTCTTCATGCATTTAAAAACATACTTATACGGTACACATGTAAAATAACAATTTTCAAAATTTTTGTCTGACAATCTGTCTGTTTGTTCCGGTTACATCATAGGCTACATTTATTTCATATAATACCACAGATACAATAATAAATAATAATACGTATTATTTAAAAAAATAAGCAATGGTTAACAGCGCGGCGCCGCGGCTGCACGCCTTGTAAGCTGCGCGCTTATGATTTGTGTGTTACTGATACGAGAAAATAAAATCGTATCTTATAGTTGTTATACTCTTGAATAAACGTAGGTACAGTTTATACATAGAAAACATCCAGACCAATTATGATACAGACAGACATATTGGTGCTACTTGGAAACGAACCTAGATCCTTTGGTGTAATAGCCAACGTCTCAACCATCAATGGATCGTTAATTTTATAGTTCCTTTTCAAATGGTCAATGCATGCCCTCTAGTATTGCAAATATATAATTATGGACGGCGGTGTCATTTACCATCCGGCAAGCCGTACGTAAATATTTTTCACTATTATATAAAAAGTATATTATGTTCTTGTGTTATTATGTATATTGTGTCCTTATGTTAGAGCGTCGGTGGCTCAATGGTGTGAACTGTCGCCTTCCTACCGGGAGGGCTGAGGTTCAAATCCCGACACGTACCAATGTGTTTTCGAATTTTCGAAAATATATGTACGTTATCCGATGCTCTTACGGTGAAGGAAAACATCGTGAGGAACCTTCATGCACGCTGCGAAGAGATTCAAAGGTTGTGTGTGAAGTCGTCCAATCCGCACTGGGCCCGCGTGGACGACTATAGCCTAATCACCCTATACGGGTAGGCTCGTGCCCCTCGGTGGGGACGTTTAATGAGCTGATGATGATGATATTATGTTCTAAATTATATTCAATTATAACAATTAATGAAAACTCGTGTAAATGAGGAATATGTAATTGAGTTCATGTTAGTTTGTTTCCAACTAACTTTAATGATTGAAATTTGGTTACACGAAAGTAATTGGTCAGTCCTTTTCAGTGGGATTACAATTTAACACAAATCTCAAAGTTTCTAGTAACAAGCTGCTGAGTTGAAACCACAAATTTCGAATCGTGTTTGAGTACCTCTTACGTTATTAATTGATTTATTTGGTGGTAGACTCGGTGCTCGGTACCATCGTAGTGCCAGATTTCGTCCGTGAAAAGTGTTTTGCACTTATGTATTTCGAGGGCACTTTTGCATGTAAAATTACCGGGTATGAGAGACCTACTCGTAAAATCAGTCGTCGGGTGACGGGCGTAGGACAGTGTTGATAAAAAATAATCACCACCTACTATTATTATTTTCTTACAATTATTAATGCTTGACGCGTTTTATATAATTTATTTCGTATTGAATATTGGTATGAATTTCCCATGTTTTAGTATTGTTGGTTTTGTCAGTGGAAAGTTGCAATGCCAGTGTCGTTATAAATTAGCTTCAACATAGTTTGGGTTAGGCTTTGACAGAACAACAGGGGTTCAGGATTAACCGCGACCACTGAGTTATAGGCCAGTTAGTTTCCTGGACACATGTTTTTATATGGGATTTCGATTCAGTTTCAATTTATATTCAATTGCTGTTTTCCTTTAAACGAATAAGTTCCTGGTATGGCGTTTTTAACGATATATGTTTATTGGTACAAAAAAGTATTTTAAAGTGCTACCATTAAAAATTAAACAATGTAAAATGATAACTCAAATTAACCTTTGGTTAATTCTATCGTTTACCGTTTCATTATTATTCTTTATTATTATAATTCTTTATTTATTTCAGACCAGGTCCATAAGATTAGTAACAATTTCTTACACGTTAGGTTAGTAAACTACATCTTATACATTCATTAGAAATCAGTTTTTAATAAGAAATAGATACCTAGTTCATTCAGGAAGTAATATTTTTAATTGAGTTACATAGAAGTAAAAAACAATTAACATTTGACCAATAGATCAAGCATCACGAGTGCCAATAGTTCGCTAACACACTCCAAAGGGGACTCTTACATATACATAAACAGGCAATAGATTGGAATTTACAAGGAAAGCGAAAACATGGTCATCCTAAGTAAACCCGACTTACAGTGCTTGTCGAGGTGAAGAGTAAACCTCGGAGTAAAAACATGTAGTCTTGAGCGGAAGCTAAAGTTCGAGATAGTAGATAACTTATATAACTTATATATAGATAAATTATTGAGATGTCGTCTAGTCAATCAAGGGTTGCGGGTTTGATCCCAGTATAATACAAAAAAATATTTGCAATAACACGTCTGTTTGGTCTTTTTTGAATATCTGTAAATAGATATGAACAATTCGAGTAACTATGTACATATATACGTACGTAGGTACTATACATTTATTGTTGGGAGATTTACAGTTTCAATAGACACTATTTTAAAGTATTAACATAAAATATGATAAATACAATACCTACTAGTTCCAAATTTCCACAAATGAGTAATCAAGTTACAAAAGTCATATTGAGTCAAATATGTAGATAAACAAAATTTAATATTTTAATATCATAAAGGTTTAGGAGCGTCGGTGGCTCAGTGGTGTGAACTGTCGCCTTTCTACCAGGAGGGCTGAGGTTCAAATCCCGACACGTACCAATGTGTTTTCGAATTTTCGAAAATATATGTACGTTATCCGACGCTCTTACGGTGAAGGAAAACATCGTGAGGAAACCTTCATGCACGCCTGCGAAGAGATTCGAAGGTTGTGTGTGAAGTCGCCCAATCCGCACTGGGCTCGCGTGGACGACTAAGGCCTAATCACCCTCTACGGGTAGGCTCATGCCCCTCGGTGGGGACGTCTAATGAGCTGATGATGATGATGATGATGATGAAAGGTTTAAGAGCCTCAAAGTGTGATTTTGTCATTTGTCTTTGCATCGAGGGAATGCTTGTAAAAAACATATCAATAGGCAAAACGGATAAACTACCACTACTACGAACTAGAAATGCATTGTGTTCGTGGGCGCTTCATTTAATACTAATGGAAAAGGATTACCTTAGAAAAGCTTTGCTGCATATAAACGTAACCCCGAGTGGGGTAAATGTTTAATAGCCACGGAGTAATGCGAAGGCCCGATCCACAATCGGCTGTCGGATTACTATCGGCACATCCGCACTTCGCCTTAGAATCAGGAATTATGGCGAACATTCGAGTGTGTTGCTTTAACGGGTAATGGTTACTTTAACATACAAATGCTCTTTTTAATAATGATCAATTATTTGAATTATTACTCTATTCTACAGAAAGTAGAATTGCAATATATCTACGATAATTCTTTGAATTGAGTCGTTATGGATTCACAAGTTAAATATGGTAACGCGACTAATATTGGGCCACTTTAACCCTTTCATTTGCCATTCAGAGGTCCCGGAAACCGCGCGAAGATGGACAGGTTGAGCAAAGTAGTAGAAGTTCCATTGTCTAAGGGGCACCACAATGGCACAGACTGCTGTTAGAATATCCCCACAGTCTATACTTTTATAATATTATATCTAAGTACATTTTTATTTCATACGTACACGTCACTCATCCTTCTGGAAAACCAGCGCTTCGATAGATACTATGCCGTCTAAGCTAATGCTGAGCTGGGACCTATTTGACTAACAACACAGGCTCGTTAGTTCCTAAGATTAATTATAAATATACCTGTTGTTTTCTCATTGTATAATTTGTTTTCGTTTTTTTCTTCCCTTTTTTATCCAAAATTTATTCCATTTTTAACCCCCGACGCAAATGAACGCATGTTGTGATTTCAATTTAGTTTTTTTTGTATTAAAGGTGACTTATGTGCGAGTGTTCTTAGACATGTTTGATGAAAATCGGTTGAGCCGTCTAAAAGTTGTGAGGAGTGAAAGTGGGGAGAGTAACCGAATGACTGCAAATATACTTAACCTACCTATAAAAAGTATGAAATAAAAATTAAATTAAACATTTTAAAAACCCCCGACACAAGAACTTAAGTAATTTTCCTTTAAAAAGTAAAAAATTATAAAAGAAACTTAATGTTAAAGTACCTAAGAATCTATTGATAATTCTAAAAAAAACGTCGCGTTGGGGACCGCTCCTAATTATTCCAATTTAAATACTTTAAACTAACAATTTAAATTATTCCATTTTAAACACTTTAAACTAACAATTTAAAGTATTTAAATTGTTAGTTTAAGAGCGGTCCCCCAACGCGACGTTTATATTTAAAATTATTAATAGATTCTTAGGTACTTTAGCATTAAGATTCTTTTATTATTTTTTACTTTTAAAGGAAAATTACTTAAGTTCTTGTGTCAGGGTTTTAAAATTTTAATTTAATTTTGTTTCGATTGGTTATACTGATTATTTCTACTCAGCCTGTTTTTTTTGGTATGTGTTAAATATTATGTTTACTTTCTTGTTGTTTATTTATTTTGTATGTGTTACTTTTGCCAATAAAAGTTTTTTTCTTTCTCTCTTTCTTTTATTCATAATTTTCCAGACCGCCCAGAGAAGATCCCCGCCCAGGCCCCCGATTTGATCCCAATTTGGCTGAAGAACTACTCAGCTCTATAGGCAATATCACAATATCTGATACGAAATAACAAAGGCAACCTTTTTAAACCAAACCGGCTAGCAAAGTCTACAGCTCGAAAGTAGATTATAATCTCGTAGTCAAAGCTGCTACGGCTTAGGTCGATATTATTGAGTGTGATTTCAGTGAAGTAGGTACCATTCTGGTACCAGAACTAGTTTTATGTCTTATTAAATTGATGAATATATAATTGCACGGTTTGAAATAATATGATGCTAGTTCATTGTAATACTAATAACACACAACTTAATTTTTTATAGTACACGCTTTGATCCTATAAACTGGAACGAAAATATGTATTAAAAAAATGTTGGTATATTATTTATTCCAGTTCAATAAATTTTCCATTATTTATATATATTGAATAAAAAAGTCAATGTTGTCTCTCTTCAAATTTATTACAGTTATTTTAATTTTTAAGACAGTTAACTCTCTTAATCAAAATCGAGATATAAAGTCCCGTGAAAAGTGAACACGTGTTTTTTATGTTACGAAGTGTACAGGACAGTAAGGACGCTCACCAGATGGTAAGTTACGCCTGACCATAACAGAGCGGCACTGATTAAGACCAACAACAGAAAGACAGCTACCACTCTCCATTAGTCTCTTATAACCACAGATTTCCCAATACAGAAATATTTATTATTAAAAAATTAAAATGAATAAATTGTATATTCGGATGTCTGTGCTTATCACCAATATTTTCATTAGCTACAGTACCCTCATCTCGAAACACTGAAGTGCAAATCACTTTTATTTCACTAAACGAATCTAGCACTGCGGTGGTAATCTAGACGACTTAGTACCGAGTCTCTCCTAGTTTAATACAGACACACTACTACAGTGTGAAACGTATCAAAATTTAACTAAAACTCCCATTTACTTCCCAAATTTTAACAGTGACTGTACAATATTTGTGTCTCCCTCCCATCTCGACAATACCAAATGTTCCGACCAAAGATTATACTCGTAAGAACGGTCCAGTGATGAAACGCGGGAAACAATAGACTTTCCCTTTGCAATGTATAGACAAAGACTGAAGAATGGCTCTTGTGTCAAGGGGATAAGGTACCGAATGTAACAATGTTGCTCGACATATCTACAAGTTAAACATAATATTTTGAGGTGCCGCGTGATCAAATAAATCGTGCCGGACGCATGAATTGTGAGACCGCAATATTCTTTTGACGCCAGTTTGTTACAGTAACAATTTCCATCAATGGAAAACATTTTGGTGGATTATGCGCTATAATCGGATTATGTAAAGCTGCCAATATCAAAAAGTTATTATTGTGGTCTCTCAATATTTTGCGCTCGTAAAATTGCCAGTATTCGTTTAGTTTTTTATAAGTGTGGCATTATAGAACCCCGTGTACATGGAGCTGTATTTTTCATTTAGTTTTTTATAAGTGTGGCATTATAGATCCTTGTATACATGGAGCTGTATTTTTTAGGTATAAAGTCCACATTGTATATTAAAAGCTAGAATTAAACGTTGATGAAATGTAAATCGCCATTAAAATTTTGAATATTTTGTTTGTTTTTATGGTTCCGTAGTTTTAAAATAGCATAACTATTTTTCTAAACAGATGATAATGATTAATAGACACATATGATGACGAGTTTAAGGCAGAATTAGCTTGTCTAAGAAATGACTATTTACTATTAATTTAATATTTTTAAAAACTTCTTAACACTTTTCTGGTCCAGTCCTTGTTGGCTAGTGCCTCCATTATCTCCACGCATGTTGGACGAGTTCGAGACAGCAGCACGATACAAAAGGTTAAGTTGAATTGGACATCCATTCTTCTGAATGTTAGTTAAGTCCCTAAGCCTTCTATAACGGTACCCGTGGTAAAAGTATGAATTGTGTCAATTTTTGTACTCTAATGAGCCGTCACTACTGTCCTTCAGGATGAGGGCAATGTAGCTAGTGAAATTACCGGGTATAAGAAACATATGCTGTCTTGGGTGACGTGTGTAGGGCAGTGTTATCGGACAAAAATTTATTGTAATTTATTTCCTTCAATGACAGATGCAGTATGTGCCATGGTCTGGCGTATCACTGACCACAAGGTGACCAAACTCCCGCTGACTTATTGTCAAAAACTCAGTACATAAATATAAGTGTAAGGAATATAACTCGATGAAACAGAAGATTAATATTTTGTACATGCGATATAGGTTTCTTTGTATACGCCAAAAATAAGTAAATATCGATCACCATCTGCCTCTAACATCCAATAAATATGCTAATACAGATCTTCGTCGGAATGGAGAGAGACTCAATACAGACTCCTCACTTAAAGTACTGGTAATTAAGTTTCAGTAGAACCGTGAATTTTCGCCTCAACATTATTTTATTCGGAACGTTTAATACGATAAATTCATAGACGCAAGTAATATCTGTATAATCCGATGAAATTGTACCCACTTTGGGGTACGTAACCGAATTTTAATTGAATGAAGTGGGAAGGTTATTTTTTGGGGAAATATTAAATCGTAATGGATTTTGAATATTAAAATGAAATTTGCTACGGGAAAATAGCTCTTATGCAAATGGGGGTCGTGGAAAAAAATATTCTGTTCATAAATCACGTTGTGTTAATACCTACTTAAATATAATTATCTCAGTTGTTTTTCTTTCCGTTCGAAGTAAAGGTATGGTGATTTTTAATACGCTTTTTCCGCATTTGAACAGCGAGCTTATTATAGGGTTGATGGCGATGCCTAAAACAAGAACTGTATTACAAAATACTCAATTCTTATAGACCACGATAGAAAAAATACTCCAAAATCAAAATTATTCTTCCTTTCATATATTTATAAGTTACATGGATTTACCAGTTTTAATGACTCTTTTTGGGGATAACTTTGTAGCAATGAACGAATGAGGTTATGAAGTAAACGGTATGATCAGTTCGCTCACTTGATTGTTAATGACAACAATGACTAAAATGCAGTATGGAACCAATAACTTCTGATAGTGATTTTCCGTAAAGGGTAATACAGGATGCCCTGTATTTGACGCCCGATATGACATGTTTGTTATGAGCGTCGGTGGCTCAGTGGTGTGGACGGTCGCCTTCCTACCGGAGGGCTGAGGTTCAAATCCCGACACGTACCAATGTATTTTCGAATTTTCGAAAAATATATGTACGTTATCCGATGCTCTTACGGTGAAGGAAAACATCGTGAGGAAACCTTCATGCACGTCTGCGAAGAGATTCGAAGGTTGTGTGTGAAGTCGTCTCAATCCGCACTGGGCCCGCGTGGACGACTAAGGCCTAATCACCCTATACGGGTAGGCTCGTGCCCCTCGGTGGGGATGTTTAATGAGCTGATGATGATGATGATGATGACATGTTTTAGGTATTTGATCGTATTGCAAACTTATTTCGTAAAATCTCATGTGTTAGTATTAGTGTATATTGTGCATGGTTGCTTTCGTCTACCGCTCTAATTGGCTATCATTTGAGTTTTCTCTTATATTATTTGGTCTGCTGGAAGAAATCTCTTTTTAGAGATAAGCCTACCTGTACTTATTGTTCCTTTTTGTTACTTTTAAGTTGTCAACCTTTGTACGAAATAAATAAATAAAAATAAAACAAAGATAATTTGACTAATCTGTTTTGATTATGTACGTGCTCTTAGTGTTTTCGTCAAAAATCATCGAACAATTAAATCCAGGTATATCTAGTCATTATGGGATGTAGGCTGTGTAAACTAAGATAAGAAACGTCGGCAGCCAAGGGTAGCCTGCACGCGACGTTTGGCCGACTCTCACAATGTCACGTGCCAAGACTTGGTGAGTTGTGGCTAACGTGGATTTATAGAGGGCGGTGTACCCACTGAGCTATCTAATACTAACAATGACACTAAGTTGTTTGATCTTTTTATTAGTACACAAACTCGGTTGATTTTTGGAGCTGCATTGTATTAAGAACCATCGACTTATAATCCAATGACCTAAGAGCACTGATATTTATGCTTAAAAGTAAGTAAAATATGGTAAGCGCAGTTTTATAAGGGTGTATTGATTGAGAAATCTGATATTCGAAGCAATGATACTTGTTGTTAGATCTACTTATAAATACGAGTGTTACACAAGTTTCGTTAGATTTTTAGAACTACATTGCATTTACAACCATCGTTATGGCCTTGTGTTAATCATTAGGCCGTTATACGTCCCCACCGAGGGACATGAGCCTACTCGTATGGAGTGTATAGGCCTTAGTCGTCCACACGAGCCCAGTGCGGATTGGCCGACTTCACGCACAACACCTCTAAATTTCTTCGTGGGCGCGCGCAGGTTTCAGAATATCAATTGCTTTTCGAACACTGCTACCCATTATCCTATACTTTAGATCGACAATAAACTCACTATGCACAATCTCACTCAAAAATGTACGCGGCAAAATTCTGCCCATCGCGTCAGTACTTTCTTTCATAATTCGCTCGCTTTTGATTTTGTACCCTTTTAATGACGGGTTAAGGTCAAAATTTTATGTCATAAATATAAAAATAAGACTACGTATTTGTCAAACGGCTCGGACATTTTTATATTCCGTGATTGTACATCTGGTAAGATTATTATTTATTTAAGTTCTATACGCGTATTAGTGCAATTAGTATCTTTAAATATGACTATGTAAAATGTATTTTCAATAATACTTCAAGTATGCTATTACAGACTACGATACCCTCTTCTCTCGCCTAATCAACTCACTACGGACAGACACTGTTCGAATTAAAACCGTTCCTAATTATGCACTATAGAAGTTCTTTATATTACCGAACCGCATACATGAGCTGCAAACCGCAGTCCACATAACAAAGACCGTACATCAAAAGAAAAACTACTGCAGTAATTAACTAGTACAGTCGCGCGCATAACTCATAACACAATCCGTATAAAATAATAAACGCGGCGCGTAACCACGAAAAGGCGTGGACAGATTTAAAGCGTCAATTAGTACCCCCACGGAACCGCGGTGCGACTAAATTTGTACGGCGAGGGGAGCAAAAATAGTTTCATGGGTTGCGTGTGTTGATGTATCGCGGCTAGATGCGGCGCCGTGGATCGGTGCTTCTCGACTTGCCAACGCATTAATCCCGGCAAACAACACATAAAAGTAGTGTACAATGTAGAATTAAAACCGCAATGTTTATGTACTCAGGCTTTTGTAAGGATATGAACATTCAATATTGTAAATAGTTTTTATTAAGTAAGTATTCGCTGGGATGGAAAACTGCAAACTTTTAATACAGATTTATAAGAATAAGTTATATACAATCGTCAGTTTCTATGTTATGAAGTAAACGCAGACTCCATACTGTGTCTTCTAGGTACCACCACAGAGGCAGATATTGTGACGTGAAACAAGAATGTTTTGCACTTTTGTGTTGAGGGCATTCGAGATGAGGACCTAACCTCTGTTGGCGGGGCAGTGCGGCATTGATGAAGGATAACAAATGTCTATCAGTTGTTGATCTCCTTCATTGCCGCTCTGTCATAGTTAGGCGTATCACTAACCATCAGGTGAGCGCCCTGACCGTCCTGTTTACTTATAACATAAAATAGCCAATTTTCTTACCTGATAGTACGATGATAATAAAATGTGCCATGCTTCTGCACAAATGAGCAAGCTTAACCAGAGTGATACTACATTATATGCAATAGGTAGAAATAAAAGTAACTATAATTTAACTCACCAAACAGATTTTAAGTGCCGCAGTTGTATATATTTCACAGACACAATAGACTTTCTATTGTTTTTAGAATCCCGACGGTTCATAGATTAAGGACATAGAACTAAAGGCAGCTGCAACTGATAAGTTTACCAGCAATGCCGCATCCATCCAAACTGACTCCGCGCCTACCGCACAGCTGTCGGGATGTATCCACTTGAGTTTTAAAATTTAGTTTTACGGAGAGCGAAAAATACGCTAAGACCGCTCGTAAAGCAGACGGTCTGCATGTACAGTCGTGTTTATGGCCGACAGAGTGTTTCGCTATGTTGAGTGAAACGCTTTTTGTGATGACTGTACGGACGCACGGACGATGTTTAACCCGTAACTTAGTCTGTAGCACCTTAGTGTTTCCTGTAATAGTAAGGATATATTTAGTGTGAACTGTAAAATGTTTATGTGACGTACCACCTTTATTAGAAATTAGGTAATTCGTATAAGTAACGCACACCGGCTCAATGGCAATCTACTTAGCTAGTTCGCTGGTGAAGGCTGGAAAAGGAAAGCGGAGTACCGTGAGATTTAGCGCATAATGTAATCTATGTCTAGCAGTGAACTGTAATCAGGCAAAAAGAGAAAACTGGCCATGTTGACCAACCCTACTTGATGGAAGACAAGAAAATGCAACACATTTGCAAAATATGCAAAGAAAATGTTGACGTGATTGTGAGCATTATATTTTTACTAATAACTAATCATGATAAAAATCGTGAATATAATTTGCTTAATATAATTATTTTCATAGTAAATGATATGATTACACAACTTATATTTGAAAAGAGTATCTACTGAGTTTCTTGCTGGATTCTTCTTAGTAGAAAACTACCGTCAGAACCAGTGGTAGCTTCATTTGACAATCATAAATGTTCTGTAAGGACCGAAACTGAATAAACACTTTTAATTTGAAACCAATTTTTTTCACTGGCAACAAAATATATACACGTCAACATAATAACAACCGCAGAAGCCAAACCTTTCCGACACGTCGGCTCTTGTAAGACCCTCATCCCTCACCACAAGGAAGTTTCTCGGGTCACTGAAACTTCTAGAATCGATTCGACATCGGAGCGATCGCGGTCGACCGCCGCCGATTATAATGATTAAATCCGGATTGGTCCGGCTCGTTCCGGTGCCTTAAGCGCGGAAAGGGTTAACTTGAAGTGGAATAATTGTGTTCGAATTGAAGTGAGAGCTATTGTTAAGATAGAATTGCATTTTTTGTGGAATAATGAATTGTGAATAAATGAAGTTGGATGGTCTTCACTGAGTTTTCATTTATATAATAGATGCATTAACCGGTATCAAATCCATAGCCTTCACCAGCTACCTAAACGATACGAGCTGGATCATGTAGGCTTAGCAAGACTTAGGACTCCCCTTATTTTCAAATTCAAAAATCATTTCATCAGTTTGGGCCCGAGGAAGTCTTTTGTGAATGTTAGATGACGCTACCACCGTATCAAGCACGCTACCTAGCATGTAATAATTTTATTTTTGTATGATCAAGTGATTTAGACTACAATATCATAAACACTTAAATAGGTGGTAGACTCGGTACTGAGTCGTCTAAGTAGGTACCAACGCAGTGCTAGATATCGCCACGTGAAAAAGAAGTGTTTTGCACTTCTGTGTTTCGGGATGAGGGCACTGTAGGCAGTAAAATTACCAGGTATACAAAACCTAACATATGTTATCTCCTACGCTCGTTACCAAAGACAACAGGTCCCGGTCTTTTATACCCGGTAATTTTACTAGGTACAGTGCTCTTATCCCGAAACACAGACGTGCAAAGCGCTTTTATTTCACGGAACGATATCTGGCACTGTGGTGGTACCTACCTAGATGACTCAGTATCGAGTATATCTAACACCTCGCATAGTCTGCGAACACGGAGTTTACGCGCTCAAGCTATCCATAACGTGCTTAGGTACCGTTAGCTACTGCGCGCTTACGATTTGTGTTTCCTGATAGAGAAAATAATCGTATTTCTTATAGTTTTATACTCTTGAATAAACGTAGGTCAAGTTTATACATAGAAACATCAGACAATATGATACAGACAGAATATTGGTGCTACTTGGAAAGCGACCTGGATCCTTTGGTGTAATAGCCAACGTCTCAACCATCATAGGTGTTAATTTTATAGTTCTATTCATATGGTCAATGCATGCCCTCTAGTATTGCAAAATATATAATTATGGACGGCGGTGTCATTTACCATCCGGCATGCCGTACGCTCGTAATATTTTTGACTATTATATAAAAAAGTTATATTATGTTCTTTGTGTTATTATGTATATTGTGTTCCTTATGTTAGAGCGTCGGGTGGCTCATGTGTGGACTGTCGCCTTCCTACCGGGAGGGCCTGAGCGTTCAAATCCGACACGTACAATGTGTTTTTCGATTTTGAATATATGTACGTTATCCGATGCTCTACGGTGAGAAAACATCGTGAGGAAACCTTCAAATTGCACGCCTGCGAAGAGATTCAAAGGTTGTGGTGAAGTCGTCAACCGCACGGGCGCGCGTGACGACTATAGCCTATATCCCCCTAATACGGGTAGGCTCGTGCCCCTCGGTGGGAGTTTACATGAGCTGATGATGATGATATTATGTTCTAAATTATATTATTTAAACAATTATGAAATCGTGTAAAGAGGAATATGTAATTGAGCTCATGTTGTTAGTTTCACTAATTTAAATGCTTGAAATTTTGTTACCGAAAGTAATTGGTCAGTCTTTCAGTGGACTTAGCAATTTAACACACAAAATCTCAAAGTTTCTAGTACAAGCTGCTGAGTTGAAACCACAAATTTCGAATCGTGTTTGAGTACCTATTACGTATTGATTGATTTATTGGTGGTAGACTCGGTGGTAAGACTCGTGCTCGTCCGGTAACCATCGCAGTGCCAGATTCGCCGTGAAAGTGTTTTGCACTATGTATTCTTCGAGGGCACTTTTGCATGTAATTACCGGTATGAGATACTATCGTAAATCAGTCGTCGGGTGACGGCGTAGGACAGTGTTGATAAAAAATAATCAGCCACCTACTATTTTTATTTCTACAAATTATTAATTGTTTGACGCGTTTTATATATTTTACTTTCGCTATTGAGTATTGTAAGGATTTTCCATGTTTTTAGTTTGTTGGTTTTATTAGTGGAAGTTCAATGCCAGTATAATATTAGCTCCACACTAGTTTGGGTTAGGCTTTGCAGAACACAGGGTTCAGATTCCGCACCACTGAGTTTATAGGACTTTAGTTTCCTGGACACTGTTTTTTAATATGGGATCGGCGTCAGTTTTCAATTTATATTCAATTGCTGTTTTCGCTTTAACGAATAAGTTCCTGTATGGCGTTTCTTTACGATATAATGTTTATTGTACACAAATAATTTTAAAGTGCTACCATTAAAAATTAAACATGTAAAATGATAACTCAAATTAACCTTGGTTAATTCTTATCGTTTACCTTTCATTAGAAATCAGTTTTTAATAAGAAATAGATACTAGTCATTCAGGAAGTAATATTTTTAATTGAGTTACATAGAAGTAAAAACATTAACATTTGACCAATAGATAGCACATGAGTGCTAATAATTCGCTAACAGCACTCCAAGGGGACTACTTACATATACACTAAAGGCCATAGATTGGAATTTACAAGGAAGCGAAAACATGGTCATCCTAAGTAAACCCCGACTACTGTTGTCGGGTGAAGCGTAACCTCGGAGTAAAAACATGTAGTTTGAGCGGAAGCAAAGTTCGAGATAGTAATAAGTATGTTGTGTAGTTATTAGGTGTGCGTCTAGTCATCAAGGGTGCGGGTTGATCCCAGTATAAAACAAAAAAATATTTGCAATAACACGTCTGTTTTGGTCTTTTTTGATATCCTGTACAATAGTATGAACAATTCGAGTAAACTATGTACTATATACGTACGTAGGTATATCATATATTTGTTGGAGAATTTTACAGTTTTCAATAGACACTATTTTAAAGTATTGACATAAAATATGATAAATACACATACCTACTAGTTCACAATTTCCACAAATGGTAATCAAGTTTACAAAAAAGTTATATTGAGTCAACCATATGAGATTAAACAATTCATATTTTTACATATCAAGGTTTAGGAGCGTCCGGTGGCTCAGTGGTGTGAACTGTCGCCTTTCTACAGGAGGTGAGGTTCATCCCGACACGTCAATGTGTTTTGGAATTTTCGAAAATATGTACGTTACCGACGCTCTTACGGGAAGGAAAAATCGTGAGGAACCTCATGCACGCCTGCGAGAGATTGAAGGTTGCGTGTGAAGTCGAATCCGCACTGGCGCCGCGTGGACGACTAAGGCCTAATCACCCTCTACGGTTGGCGTCGTGCCTCGGTGGGGACGTCTCTGAGCTGATGATGATGATGAGAAGGTTTTAAGAGCCTCAAAGTGTGATTTTGTCATTTTGTCTTGCATGCAGGGAATGCTTGTAAAACATATCAATGGCAAAACGGATACTACACTACAGAACTAGACATGCATTGTGTTCGTGGGCGCTTCATTTAATACTAATGGGAAGGAAGAATACCTTAGAAGCTTTGCTGCATATACCGTAACGCCCGAGTGGGTAGTTTAATAGCTACGGAGTAATCGCGGAAGGTCCCGTCACACATCGGCGTGCGGATTACTTATCGGCAACCATCCGCACTTGAACTTAGAATCAGGATTATGGCGACATTCGAGGTGTGTTGCTTTCACGGGTAATTTGTTATTTGAACATACAAATGCTCTTTTTTAATATATGATCAATTATTTGAATCATTATCTAGTTCTCAGTAAGTTAGAATTGCGATATATCTACGATTAATTCTTTGAATTGAGTCGTTATGGATCACAAAGTTAAAATATGGTAACGCGATCCAATATCCTTGGTCCACTTACCGCTCAGTGCTAATTCAGGAGGTCCGGAATACCGGCGCGAAGATGGACAGGTTGAGCAAAGTAGTAGAAGTTCCATTGTCTAAGGGGCAAGCCAGCAATGGCACAGACTTGCTGTTCGAATACTCCCACAGTCCTATAACTTTATAAATTATATCTAATACGTTTTTATTTTTCATACGTACACGTCACTCATTCTTCTGGATAACAGCGCTTCGATAGATACTATGCCGTCTAACTAATGCAGGGTGGGACCTTATGATTGACTTACAACACCTTTTCCGGCTCGTTTAGTTCCTAAGATAATTATAAATATCCTGTTGTTTTTTTCATTGTATGATTTGTTTCGTTTTTTCTCCTTTTTTATCCAAAATTTATTCCATTTTTTTAATCTCCCTCGACGCTAATTAAGAACGCATGCGTGATTTTCAATTAGTTTTTTTTTGTATTAAAAGGTGTCTATGTGGCGAGTGTTCTTAGACAATTTTGACTGAAAATCGTTGAGGCCGTTTAAAAGTTGTGATGGAGTGGAAAGTGGGGAGATGTAACTCGAATGACTGCAAAATATATTTAACCCTATCCTATAAAAAGTATGAAAATAAAAAATTACTATTAAACATTTTTAAACACACTCCGACACACTACTTAAGTAGAACTTATATTTCTTTAAAAAGTAAAAATAATAAAAGAAACTAATGTTAATAGTACCTAAGAATCTATTGATATTCTATAACAATTACGTCGCGATGGGGAACCTGCTTCCTAATTATTCCAATTTAAACATCTTTAAATTTACAATTTAAAGTATATAAATGTTAGTTAAAAGCGTCCCTCCACGCGACGTTTATGACTAAAAATTAGTTAATAGATTTCTAGGTACTTTAGCATTATAGTTTTCTTTTATCTATTTTTACTTTTAAGGAAAATTATTAAGTTCTGTGTCGGGGGTTTTTAAATTTTAATTTAATTTTGTTTGGTTGGTTGATACTGATTATTTCTACTCAGCCTGTTTTTTTTGTATGTGTTCAATATTATGTTGACTTTCTTGTTGTTTTTTTTTGTATGTGTTACTTTTGCCAATAATGTTTTTTTTCTTTCTCTCTTTCTTCTATTCATAATTTTCCAGACCTCCCAGAGAAGATCCCGCCGGGCCCCCGATTTGATCCCAATTTGGCTGAGAACTACTCAGCTCTATAGGCAATATCACAATATTGATACGAAATAACAAAGGCAACCTTTTTAAACCAACACCGGCTAGCAAAGTCTACAGCTCGAAAGTAGATTATAATCGTAGTCAAAGCTGCTACGGCTTAGGTCGATATTATTGAGTGTGATTTCAGTGAAGTAGGTACATTCTGGTACAGAACTAGTTTTATGTCTTATTAAATTGATGAAATATATAATTGCACGGTTTGAAATAATATGATGCTAGTTCATTGTAATACTAATAACCACAAACTTAATTTTTTATAGTACCACGCTTTGATCCTATAAACTGGAACGAAAATATGTATTAAAAAAATGTTGGTATACTTATTTTTTCAGTTCAATAAATTTTCATTATTTATAATATATTGAAATAAAAGTCAATGTTGTCTCTCTTCAAATTTATTACAGTTATTTTAATTTTTAAGACAGTTAATCTTTTTAATCAAAAATCGAGATATAAAGTCCGTGAAAAGTGTACACGTTTTTTTATGTTACGAAGTGTACAGGAAGTAGGACGCTCACCAGATGGTAAGTTTACGCCTGACATAACAGAGCGGCACTGATTAGACCAACACAGAAAAGACAGCTACCACTCTCATTAGTCTCTTTATAACCACAGATTTCCCAATACAGAAATATTTATTATTAAAATTAAAAAATGAATAAATTGTATATTCGGATGTCTGTGCTTATCACCAATATTTTCATTAGCTACAGTACCCTCATCTCGAAACCTGAAAGTGCAAATCACTTTTATTTCCACTAAACGAATCTAGCACTGCGGTGGTAATTGACGACTTAGTACCGAGTTCTCCTAGTTTAATACAGACACACTACTACAGTGTGAAACGTATCAAAATTTAACTAAAACTCCATTTACTTCCCAATTTTAACAGTGACTGTACAATATTTGTGTCTCCCTCCCATTCCAATACCAAATGTTCCGACCAAAGATTATACTCGTAAGAAGTCGAGTGAGAAACGCGGGAAACGTTAGACTTTCCTTTGCAATGTATAGACAAAGACTGAAGAATGGCTCTTGTTGTCAAGGGAGATAAGGTACCGAATGTAACAATGTTGCTCGACATATCTACAAGTTAAACATAATATTTTGAGGTGCCGGTGATCAAATAAATCGTGCCGGACGCATGAATTGTGAGACCGCAATATTCTTTTGACGCCAGTTTGTTACAGTAACAATTTCCATCAATGGAAAACATTTTGGTGGATTATGCGCTATATCGGATTATGTAAACTGCCAATATCAAAAATTATTATTGTGGTCTCTCAATATTTTGCGCTCGTAAATTTGCCAGTATTCGGTTTAGTTTTTTTAAGTGTGGCTTTAGGAACCCCGTGTACATGGAGCCTGTATTTTTCATTTAGTTTTTTATAAGTGTGGCATTATAGATCCTTGTATACATGGAGCTGTATTTTTTAGGTATAATGTCCACATTGTATATTAAGCTAGAATTAAACGTTGATGAAATGTAAATCGCCATTAAATTTTGAATATTTTGTTTGTTTTTATGGTTCCGTAGTTTTAAAATAGCATAACTATTTTTCTAAACAGATGATAATGATTAATAGACACATATGATGACGAGTTTAAGGCAGAATTAGCTTGTCTAAGAAATGACTATTTACTATTAATTTAATATTTTTAAAACTTCTTAACACTTTCTGGTCCAGTCCTGTTGGCTAGTGCCTCCATTATCTCCACGCATGTTGGACGAGTTGAGACAGCAGCACGATACAAAAGGTTAGTTGAATGGACATCCATTCTCTGAATGTTAGTTAAGTCCCTAAGCCTTCTATAACGGTACCGTGGTAAAAGTATGAATTGTGTCAATTTTTGTACTCTAATGAGCCGTCACTACTGTCCTTCAGGATGAGGGCAATGTAGCTAGTGAAATTACCGGTATAAGAACTATGCTGTCTTGGGTGACGTGTGTAGGGCATGGTTATCGGACAAAAATATTGTAATTTATTTCTTCATGACAGATGCAGTATGTGCCATGGTCTGGCGTATCACTGACACAAGGTGACCAAACTCCCGCTGACTTATTGACAAAAACTCACTACATAAATATAAGTGTAAGGATATAATCGATGAAACAGAAGATTAATATTTTGTACATGCGATATAGGTTTTCTTTGTATACGCCAAAATAAGTAAATATCGATCACCATCTGCCTCTACATCAATAAATGCTAATACAGATCTTCGTCGGAATAGAGAGACTCAATAGCAGACTCCTCGCTAAGAAGTACTGGAATTAAGTTTCAGTAGAACCGTGAATTTTCGCCTAACATTATTTTATTCGGAACGTTTAATACGATAAATTCATTAGACGCAAGAATATCTGTATAATCCGATGAAATGTACCCACTTTGGGGTACGTAACCGAATTTTAATTGAATGAAGTGGGAAGGTTATTTTTTGGGGAAATATTAAATCGTAATGGATTTTGAATTTAAAATGAAATTTGCTACGGGAAAATACTCTTATGCAAATGGGGTCGTGGAAAAAATATTCTGTTCATAAATCACGTTGTGTTAATACCTACTTAAATATAATTATCTCAGTTGTTTTTTTTCGTTCGAAGTAAAGTATGGTGATTTTTAATACGCTTTTTCCGCATTTGAACAGCGAGCTTATTATAGGGTTGATGGCGATGCTAAAACAAGAACTGTATTACAAAATACTCAATTCTTATAGACCACGATAGAAAAAATACTCCAAATCAAATTATTCTTCTTTCATATATTTATAGTTACATGGATTTACCAGTTTTAATGACTCTTTTTGGGGTAACTTTGTAGCAATGAACGAATGGTTATGAAGTAAACGGTATGATCAGTTCGCTCATTGATTGTTAATGACAACAATGACTAAAATGCAGTATGGAACCATAACTTTGATAGTGATTTCCGTAAAGGGTAATACAGGATGCCTGTATTTGACGCCCGATATGACATGTTTGTTATGAGCGTCGGTGGTCATGGTGGAAGGTCGCCTTCCTACCGGGGGCTGAGGTTCAAATCCGACACGTACCAAATGTATTTTCGAATTTTCGAAAAATTATGTACGTTTCCGATGCTTTACGGTGAAGAAAACATCGTGAGGAAACCTTCATGCACGTCTGCGAAGAGATCGAAGGTTGTGTGTGAGTCGTCAATCCGCATGGGCCCGCGTGGACGACTAGGCCTAATCACCCTATACGGGTAGGCTCGTGCCCCTCGGGGGATGTTTAATGAGCTGATGATGATGATGATGATGACATGTTTTAGGTATTTGATCGTATTGCAAACTATTTCGTAAATCTCATGTGTAGTATTAGTGTATATGTGCATGGTTGCTTTCGTCTACGCTCTAATTGGCTATCATTTGAGTTTTCTCTTATATTATTTGGTCTGCTGGAAGAATCTCTTTTGAGATAGCCTACCTGTACTTATTGTTCTCTTTTGTTACTTTTAAGTTGTCAACCTTTGTACGAAATAAATAAATAAAATAAAACAAAGATAATTTGACTAATCTGTTTTGATTATATACGTGCTCTTAGTGTTGTCGTCAAAAATCATCGAACAATTAAATCCAGGTATATCTAGTCATTATGGATGTAGGCTGTGTAAACTAAGATAAGAAACGTCGGCAGCCAAGGTAGCCTGCACGCGACGTTTGGCCGACTCTCAAAAATGTCACGTGCCAAGATTGTGAGTTGTGGCTAACGTGGATTTATAGAGGGCGTGTACCCACTGAGCTATCTAATACTGAAAACAATGACACTAAGTTGTTGATCTTTTTATAGTACACAAACTCGGTTGATTTTGGAGCTGCATTGTATTAAGACCATCGACTTATAATCCAATGACCTAAGAGCACTGATATTTATGCTTAAAGTAAGTAAAAATGGTAAGCGCGTTTAGAAGGTGTATGATTGAGAAATCTGATATTCGAAGCAATGATGATTGTTGTTAGATCGCTTATGAATACGAGTTTACACAAGTTTCGTTAGATTTTTAGAACTACATTGCATTTACAACTCGTTATGGCCTTGTGTTAATCATTAGGCGTTATACGTCCCCACGAGGGACATGAGCCTACTCGTTGGAGTGTATAGGCCTTAGTCGCACAGAGCCAGTGCGGATTGGCCGACTCATCACAACCTCTAAATTTCTTCGTGGGCGCGCGCAGGTTTCAGAATATCAATTGCTTTTCGAACACTGCTACCCATTATCCTATACTTTAGATCGACATAAACTAACTATTACAATCTCACTCAAAAATGTACGCGCATATTCTGCCCATCGCGTCAGTACTTTCTTTCATAATTCGCTCGCTTTTGATTTTTACCCTTTTAATGACGGGTTAAGGTCAAAATTTTATAAATATTTATGCCATAAATTTAAATAAGACTACGTATTTGTCAAACGGCTCGGAATTTTATTCCGGATTTGTACATCTGGTTAGATTATTATTTTTAAGTTCTATACGCGTATTAGTGCAATTAGTATCTTTAAATATGACTATGTAAAATGTATTTTCAATAATACTTCAAGTATGCTATTACAGACTAGATACCTCTTCTCTCGCCTAATCACTCACTACGGACAGATACTGTTCGAATTAAAACCGTTCCTAATTTTTGCACTATAGAAGTTCTTTATATTACCGAACCGCATACTGAGCTGCAAACCGCAGTCCACATAACAAAGAACCGTACATCAAAAGAAAACTACTGCAGTAATTAACTAGTACAGTCGCGCGCATAACTCATAACACAATCCGTATAAATACATAACGCGGCGCGTAACCACGAAAAGCGTGGACAGATTTAAGGTCAATTAGTAACCCCAGGAACCGCGGTGCGACTAAAATTTGTACGGCGAGGGGGGCAAAAAATAGTTTCATGGGTTGCGTGTGTTGATGTCGCGGCTAGATGCGGCGCCGTGGATCGGTGCTTCTCGACTTGCTAACGCATTAATCCCGGCAAACAACACATAAAAGTACTGTACAATGTAGAATAAAACCGCAATGTTTATGTACTCAGGCTTTAGTAAGGATATGAACATTCAATATTGTAAATAGTTTTTATTAAGTAAGTATTCGCTGGGATGGAAAACTGCAAACTTCTAAACAAGATTTATAAGAATAAGTTATATACAATCGTCAGTTTCTATGTTATGAAGTAAACGCAGACTCCATACTGTGTCTCTAGGTACACACAGAGGCAGTTATCGTGACGTGAAACAAGAAGTTTTGCACTTTGTGTTGAGGGCATTCGAGATGAGGACCTAACCTCTGTTGGCGGGCGCATGCGGCATTGATGGAGGATAACAAATGTCTATCAGTTGTTGATCTCCTTCATTGCCGCTCTGTCATAGTTAGGCGTATCACTAACCATCAGGTGAGCGCCTGACCGTCCTGTTTACTTATACATAAAATAGGCCATTTTCTTACCGATAGTACGATGATAATAAATGTGCCATGCTTCTGCACAAATTGAGCAAGCTTAACCAGAGTGATACTACAGAAGGATTCAATACGGAATATGTAACTAATTTATATGCAATAGGTAGAAATAAAAGTAACTATAATTTAACTCACCAAACAGATTTTAAGTGCCGCAGTTGTATATATTTCACAGACACAATAGACATTCTATTGTTTTTAGAATCCCGACGGTTCATAGAAATAAAGGAGCTAGCTGGCAACTGATAAGTTTACCAGAATGCCGCATCCATCCCAACTGACTCCGCGCCTACCGCACAGCTGTCGGATGTATCCACTTGAGTTTAAAATTTAGTTTTACGGAGAGCGAAAATACGCTAAGACCGCTCGTAAAGCAGACGGTCTGCATGTACAGTCGTGTTTATGGCCGACAGAGTGTTCTCGCTATGTTGAGTGAAACGCTTTTTGTGATGACTGTACGGACGCACGACGATGTTTCACCGTAACTTAGTCTGTAGCAACCTTGTGTTTCCTGTAATAGTAGGATATATTTAGTTGAACTGTAAAATGTTTATGTGACGTACCACTTTATTAGAAATTAGGTAATTCGTTAAGTAACGCACACCGGCTCAATGGCAATCTACTTACGCTAGTTCGCTGGTGAGGCTGGAAAAGGAAAGCGGAGTACCGTGAGATTTAGCGCATAATGTAATCTATGTCTAGCAGTGAACTGTAATCAGGCAAAAAAGAGAAAACTGGCCATGTTGACCACCCTACTTGATGGAAGACCAGAAAATGCAACACATTTGCAAAATATGCAAGAAAAATGTTGACGTGATTGTGAGCATTATATTTTTACTGAACAACTAATCATGAAAAAATCGTGAATATAATTTGCTTAATATAATTATTTTCATAGTAAATGATATGATTACCAAACTTATATTTTGAAAAGATATCTACTGAGTTTCTTGCTGGATTCTTCTTAGTAGAAAACTACCGTCAGAACCAGTGGTAGCTTCATTTGACATCATAAATGTTCTGTAAGGACCGAAACTGAATATACACTTTTAATTTGAAACCAATTTTTTCACTGGCAACAAAATATATAACACGTCAACAATAATAACAACCGCAGAAGCCAAACTTTCCGACACGTCGGCTCTTGTAAGACCTCATCCTCACCACAAGGAAGTTTCTCGGGTCACTGAAACTTCTAGAATCGATCGACATCGGAGCGATCGCGGTCGACCGCCGCCGATTATATGATAATCCGGATTGGTCGGCTCGTTCCGGTGCCTTAAGCGCGGAAAGGGTTAACTTGAAGTGGAATAATTGTGTTCGAATTGAAGTGAGAGCTTTGTTAAGATAGAATTGCATTTTTTGTGGAATAATGAATTGTGAATAAATGAAGTTGGATGGTCTTCACTGAGTTTTCATTTATATAATAGATGCATTAACGGTATCAAATCATAGCCTTCACCAGCTACCTAAACGATACGAGCTGGATCATGTAGGCTAGCAAGATTAGGACTCCCTTATTTTCAAATTCAAAATCATTTCATCAGTTTGGGCCCGAGGAAGTTTTTGGTGAATGTTAGATGACGCTACCACCGTATTAAGCACGCTACCTAGATGTATAATTTTATTTTTGTATGATCAAGTGATTTAGACTAAATATCATAAACACTTAAATAGGTGGTAGACTCGGTACTGAGTCGTCTAAGTAGGTACCAACGCAGTGCTAGATATCGCCACGTGAAAAAGAAGTGTTTTGCACTTCTGTGTTTCGGGATGAGGGCACTGTAGGCAGTAAAATTACCAGGTATACAAAACCTAACATATGTTATCTCCTACGCTCGTTACCAAAGACAACAGGTCCCGGTCTTTTATACCCGGTAATTTTACTAGGTACAGTGCTCTTATCCCGAAACACAGACGTGCAAAGCGCTTATATTTCACGGAACGATATCTGGCACTGTGGTGGTACCTACCT
>PQWD01000546.1:122346-146232 GCA_019425675.1 Leucinodes orbonalis
AAACTTAACGACTCTGGTTTGCCAGATAATGTGGAACTTAATTAAGAAGCTGAGCTATGATATCTTGCATTCCCATGGCATTAAGTGAAGGAAATATGCTTATATTTATGAAGAGCATATTGAAATATACTGTAGCAAAAATAATTTTATTTAAAACGCATTTATTCCTTAAATAAAAAGAAGACTTTATGGAAGCAAACTCACCTTCACATTCATAAGGTGCAACAAGACCAAAAATTTAGAAATTGGGAGGTAGGAAAATTTTATTAATTACATACTCAACAATGTTAAAGTGTTGTCTGTTTGTTCATCCGTCTTTCTCTGTAAAAACAAGGCGACATGTGACGAGATTTTTTTGGTAAGGGCTGTAGAGTGGCTATAGTACCAAACCGTACGTACTCTTAAAAGAAGGATGGAATTTATATTATATGGTATTTTGGAAGTTCTTAAGGTAGGAAGCTAACAAAATGGTCACAACTTTTTGTTGCTAAACGAAATCATCAAAATTTTAACTATCAGAACCTTATAAAACTAAGACCCTTATATACCACATAAGTTGTTAATTCTTTAATGTTGCACACCAGCAACGCGAATGATTTCCGTCGATCCGGAATAGTAACCGGTTATAATGATTAAATCGGAATTGGTCCGGCTAAGACCGGACTCGACGTTGTCCCGGCCGGGATTGTGCGAAAGTTGAGTCACGATGATAATGTGGCGTAATTAGAGGCTCTATTGTGACCTGGATTCAGAACTTCGTAGGTAACGTTTAGGGATTATTGTCTGTTGGATGCTCCTCGATCTGTTAGTTCGGGTTTGTTTAAGTTTTGAAGTTTTAATTAATGCTGATATTATATATGATTTAAAATATATATATGTGGTACTGAATGTTTCAAAGATCCATTTTTAAAGCAGATATTTATAATTTCAAAATTTATGCCGATATATAAGGTCTATTCGCATAGTGGATTTTATAGAGAGTGATTACAAGAGTAAAAGAGAAATGAATAAAATAGATGGACGAGTGTTAAGGGCCTGTGTTTCATGATAACAAAGGCTGGAAACTAGAATCAAATAATTCTACATCAAAACTGACAAAACTTTCTAATGTCAGATTGTTTTTAAATAGAACACTTTTAAATTTACCTCGCCATGGCAATTTGTAAGAAACCACGTAACCGAGCAAACGCGAAGAATTGACAACTATAGGTGATTGTAGCAACATTAACGGCCTTAACCGAGAATGCCAACTAACATCTTGTCGTACGGAACTCTTGGACCTGGTAAAGGTCATACGATATTATCACATTATGAACGCGTAATGCGTGGGACGGCTTTTCCACAGAAAGTGTGTTACAGCGCGGGCCCAAGCCACTAGGTAACGTAGAGGGAGAGGTCCCCGGCTGCACTATTTCGCTGTGGCAATATACAGCTGCGCTTGTAGCGTTCGCATAACTAGCCCTATGCTGCCTCAGCGTTTATCGACCTTATTCACTGTCTTTGATGGATGTACCGTGTGTGTTGGAAAACAAGCTCTTCAAATGTAGGGCCAGTACAGGTGGAATTTGGACAATTTTTTAGTTGCGCCTTTCGATCTGTGTGTTGAGCATACCGGGTTTCTCGATTGACATGGTGTTATGTCCATTTACTAATCTGTATCTATATTAGTCTCAACTCGTTGAAAAAAGAAAACATTTTCCGTGTACTTAAATCGTTAGGATGCAATTACAAGAGTTCTTCGAATTCATATGGATTTAGTGTTCATGCGCTTTATTCATTACCGTCTTACCGAAGCTGCATATTTAGTGTCACTTAGATAGGTTACTAAAAAACAACAGAACGTTTTTCACTTTTTACAGATTTATATTTTAAGACCCCTTAATGTTCTACCACCGTACAGACGCTGATGATAGTACGATCATACGTCTCATCTGAAGACCTGCTTGCATGTGTTAAATACCCTAAGTATACAAGGTAGGAACTCTAAAATGGAATACTGATACCCATACCGTGCGAGCTCACAAATAAATCTAATGTTACTTTAATTAATCGTACCTTAATGTCTAACGATCATCCAAATACGAGCGTTACTTTACATTCACTTGAGGTTCTAATTATTTCTGGATTATCTATACGAAAACGATATTTTCGACTGTCCACAACAATATTTTCATATAGCCGATAGTAATATTAGTGTTAGGATACTTGCATATTTTATATTATATCTTTGCGCTCTTGTGTATTTCTATGCTCGATCAAATAACTAAATCTCGTATATAACTCGTTGTGGCTGTTTGTCACTGGGGTCGGAACACGTGCTCGCCTAAAACTGATTATAATTTCTGTTCCTCGCCATAAAAGAAAGCTTTGCGGGCCTCGAGAGACATCCGATCACCGGGTGGAGTCTTTCGTTATAAAAATTGGCGCATCACTTTTTGCGTGTTACGTGAGTATTTTTTATAGAGCTGGCAGTTTCTTTGTAGATCTACCCGTTGACATAAAGTGAATCAGTTAGTGTGGATATTGTGTTACTTTCGATATTGTTCATTAAAACAACTCTACGACAACACTGAAGTGTCATCTCTCTCGTCATGTTGAATGGACATAGGTTTGGTTAAAACATATGTTTATTCTCATAAAGGACAAAAAAGCCACACATGAGAAATAATAATATGTTTTTGTATCTCTCTGCTAATAGCTGTCATACCAAATATTACTGAAATGTAATAAAAGGAACATAAAGATGTACAACAGAAACTAATTCTAGCAACATTCTGTGAATTCGCATATTTATTCGCAGTAGTACATAGTTCGTTATTGAATGCGTTCGCTAATTAAAAAATACAGTTTCGTGTATCATAAAATCAGGTCATTCGTTACTTACAAAGCAGTACTCACACCTTCTCAGTAAAATCACTGTAAGACTTAACCAAAAAGGCTAGTTATTCCCATTTCGACACTAGTCGCGTAGACGGAACCGTACATTATATGGTTATAAGTACCCATAAGAATGAACTTTCCAGTTACGTATATTAAGGATGGAAAAGTATTCTCCGACTGCTCAAAGTACTGGTCTGAGCTTGCAATAAGTAAATGAGGAGTATTAGATATAATAACTCTTATGATATTGGGGTAAACTAGCAGATGGGAGAGATTAAAATTATGGGTTTGCAGAAGTGACTTGCGTTCATTGATCCTTGACGAGAGTCTTTTTTATGCCTTTATTAATTCATAGTAGTATTTACAAATAAAAAGTCTTATGAAGTTATGTGCTTCCGTTGTTTAGTATCCATATAACAGGCTATGTTAGTTTGGTGTTCGATGTGTGATTGTCATAGTTATTGAGCTTACATTATTATTAAATGTCCGCTATGGTGCCTAATTCTTATGATATTGTCAAGCAGTTCTTTACTTTCTTAAATGAAACTAACATTAATTATTTTTAAACCTGCATCTTAAATATCATTAAGTTCGTACATACAACGAATTCGGAGACATAACACAAGCATCTAGTCTTTTAACTCAACGATACTGGTTTTATAAAGTTTAGACTGAAGAGCATTGGTAACCCAACCACACTCTTGTTTTTGCTCTCGTCAATTAGTTGTTGTTAAATTCTGTCACTTGGGACAAAACTAGTTAAATACAGACAGCTATATTATTTTTCATTAGTACCTTTGTAGTATTACGGTTTGAAGATGTTTGTATGAGTGTTGTATGGAGTTGCTTGGTCAAATTTATATATTGAAGTGATTCAACAAATTTAAGTATCCCAATTTAAATTTTAGTACGAAAGGTTGTGTTACTATCCGTTTATTTAGTACCAACTGATATATTTGTATTATATAATAGGGTAGATCGCGCAACACGAACCGCCAAAGAGAATACAGATTGTCAGGCTCTTGTTTATGTTAAATGAATTGACATTGACATATTTTCTCTATGTGCGTACACATCGAAATGTTTACTTCTATCAAAGTGCACGCAAGCACAATAAAATTGATTCTATTTTGTCTTGGATTCATGCTGCGATACAAGAAAGGGTAACTGTAACAAACAAGGAGAGATAGGTTCCACACTACTTGAAATCGATATTTTCGGGTAACTCCGCAGTAGTGAAGTATTTTTAGTAAATTCAAATACAGTCTTTTAACTACTGATCATACACTAGTATCTAAATTCTATAAGGACTTATTCTGAGTGTATCACATGTTAGAAACAATTGTCCTGCTATCTAACCCGTGCCTGTCACGAACTAACTGTTTAAACATAACCGTTACTATGTAATATTTCGAAATACATTATCAATCGCAGGTAATAGATGCTATTCTTTAGAAAAATAAATATCTTAACCGTGTATAGGGGAAATGATGATGATCCAACATATGTTCAGATTTCACTACCAAGCATTTTGATATAGCAAAAATAGGAGAAACAACTCTGACTCATTAGGATTTCGATAACAACCATTTGCTGTTTGAAACAGAACGTGATGTTGCAATCCAATTGTTTTTCACGTATTAAAAGTGTTTCCAGGCAAATTTCATTGTTCGCGTCCAATCAACATTAACAAACGGAGAATTCGGCAGAGGACTGGTACCCAGCTTCCGTATTTGAATAGGCCCTAGATTGATTTGTCAACTTCACAAGGATAGTTTGGGGTCGACGCGTGGTGGTTAAATGTCAATCAGGCATCTGCAGGTACACAGAACACATCGATTAACTAAGTGATAGTCACTGTGCGAGTGTCTAGGTAGGTACATGCCGATTCTAAGTGGCAGATATTGTCACATGAAGTGCTTCTTCTGCGTTTCGGAATTGTGTGCAATCGCTGAGTAGAATTCCCGGGTATAAGTAATAACGAATCCCTTAGGCATCTGTTGTCGTGTTCACGAGTGACCGGACGCAACCATGGAGGTGTTAATGGAATTAGACAAGAATGAAAGCGTGTTATTCAGTTTAGGCTGCTAACGCGCAAACACTGTCTGGATGTTCAAATATGCTACCACCTATAATTTACAAGAATATTATGCTGCATTTACTATTATGGATCTCATAAACACTGCATCTTGTCATGGTCAGCATGTCAGTTCACTTATACCAGGTGAGCGAACTGACAATTTCCGTTTACGTCATGACGTAGCACAAGAGTAAAGAACTGTAAATGATTTATTTTTTAAGATTCGGAAAAAAAAAAAAACACAAATGAAACCGGGTCATAATTTAGAGTCGTCTGCTAAAATACGCATCACAGCCTCAGCATTAAAACTGGCGGTTAGCTAAAATATTATCTAGTAGTGTATAGCTGATGTTGCTGATGTTGAAAAGTTTTTCCTGTGCCTTAAAGCACGCCCAATCTTTCCCTTTTCAATAGATCGATCTCTAGTTTTTGTTATTGTCAATTATCAATGCGTCCGCGGTCATCAAATGCTTGTGGATTGGTTTGCACATGTGTTAAAAATCCGCACAGGCGTACCACAATGTGTTTTCGATATTCGGAGTTTAATATTATTACATACGTTATCGGCTCGCTTTCTGTTGGTGAAGGACATTATCATGCTCGAACATGTGCACGCCTTACGAAAGTGAAAAGAAAAACGACTAAGGCATACCTTGCTTATACGGTAAGCTCGTGCTCCCCCTTTACTTGATGGGGACGATACTGGTAATGTAGTGATGATCGACGATGAACCTATTTGTAGATTTATCGTGAGCTGCTCTTTGTAACTAACCTTAATAAAGGTGCATCGATACTGCATTAAGATTTAAAACCGCCCCCAGTTCGATTCTGAGCGGTAGCCAGGTATACGGATCGTGGTTGTTCGTGTATAAGGTATCAAGGTAATTAGTTACCGACTGACTGTCTTAAGACCGCAATTCACTTTGGACTAAACTTCACGACTCTGGTTTGCCAGATAAATGCTGGAACTTAATTAAGAAGCTGAGCTATGATATCTTGCATTTCCATGGCATACAGTGAAGGAAATATGCTTATATTTTATGAAGAAGCATATTGAAATATATGTAACAAAAATAATTTTATTAAAACACATTTTATTCCTTAAAATAAAAAGAACGACTCTTATGGAAGCAAACTCACCTTTCACATTCATAAGGTGCTAAACAAGGACCAAAATTTATGAAATTAGGAGGTAGGAAAATTTTAATTAATTACATACTCAACAAATGTTAAAGTGTTGTCTGTTTGTTCATCCGTCTTTCTCTGTAAAACAGAGCGACGAATTGACGAGATTTTTTTGGTAAAGGGCTGTAGAGTGGCATAGTACCAACAGTACGTAACCTCTTAAAAGAAGGATGGAATTTATATTATATGGGAATTTTGGAAGTTCTTAAGGTAGGAAGCTAAAAAATTGGTACACACACTTTTTGTTGCTAACGAAATCATCAAAATTTTAATATCAGAACCTTATAAACTAAGACCCTTATATACACATAAGTTGTTAATCTTAATGTGCACACCCATCATCGGAATATTCCGTCGATCCGGAATAGTAACCGGTTATAATGATTAAATCCAGAATTGGTCCGGCTAAGACCGGACTCGAGTTGTCCCGGGCCGGATTGTGCGAAGGGTTGAGTTCACGATGAATAATTGTGCCGTAATTTAGAGGCTCTATTGTGACCTGGATTCAGAACTTCGTAGGTACGTTTAGGTGATTATTGTCTGTTGGATGTCCTCGATCCTGTTAGTTCGGGTTGTTTAAGTTTTGAAGTTTAATTAAAGTCTGATATTTATATATGATTTAAAATATATATATGTGAGTACGCTGAATGTTTCAAGGATCCATTTTTAAAGCAGATATTTATAATTTTCATAAATTTATGCTCGGATATATAAGGTCTATATCGAATAGTGGATTTTATAGAGAGTGATACAAAGAGTAAAAGAGAAATGAATAAAATAGATGAACTAGTGTTAAGGGCCTGTGTTTCATGATATATCAAAGGCTGGAAAACTAGAATCCAAAATAATTCTACATCAAAACTGAAAAAACTTTCTAATGTCAGATTGTTTTAAATAGAACATCTTAGAATTTACCTCGCCATGGCAATTTGTAAGAAACCACGTAACCGAGCAACGTGAAGAATGCAACTTTGGTGAAATACGAGTGCAATTTTTAGGCAAACACTTTACAGCGGGCTGCGCTTGGTACAGGCGCGCCGAGAAGTGGTCCCCGGCTGCAATATTTTGCTGTGAGGCAATAAACACGCGGCGCTTTGTGTCTACCTCGCGGTATACTTTTCAGCGTGAATGTACCGTGTGTTGAAAAAACGCTGTTCAAATGTAGGGCCAGTACAGGTGGAATTTGGACATTTTTTTAAGTTGCAGTCCTTTATTTTAGACGGCATACCGGTAGTGTAATTGAATTTTTATTTCCCTCTACTAGATTTTGTTTAAGAATTTACCTGTACTTAAATCCGTTGAGATAATTAAATTATAAATATTTATTTATTATAATTTTACCCAAGTCATTTATTGTAGTTAGATAGTTATAAAAAAAAAGATTTTTAATTATTTATAATTTTATAAAAGACCGCCTACATTAACACTGCATTTATATTTAAATTTTCCAACATAAGCTATACATAGGTAGGAACCTAAAATGAATACTGATATACACTGAGTCACAAATAAACTATGTTCTTTAATTAATCGTAATTAATTTAAAAAATACAGCGTACTTTTATTCACTTGGGTATTTAAACTGGATATCTCATACGAAAACGATATTTTCGACTGCCAAACATATTCATATAGCCGGATAGAAATATTAAGTGTTAGGAAACTTGCATATTTTATAATACTTGGCAACGTTATTCTATGCGCGATAAAATAACAACTTAACAACGTTATAAACCGTTTGGCTTTTGTACACTGGGGCGGAAAAGTGCTCGGCTAACTGATATATTTTGTTCCTCGCCATAAAGACAAGCATTGCGGGCGCGGAGACTGCAGCCGGTGGAGTTTCGTTATAAAAATTGGCGAATCACTTTTTCGTGTTACTGTATTTTTTATTAGCTTTGCAGTTTCTTTGTAGATTATTGCGGTGGGGGGGACTAGTTCAAGATATTGAATGCGATATAAAAAAACATAACGAAAACTGAATGATCATCTCGGTCACTTAATGGCATAGGTTTAGGTTTAAAGATATTTATTCTCATAAAGACAAAAAGCCACTTACATGAGAACATTAAATAACATTTTCTTTTGTTACATCAGCTAGCTGTCATACCAAATTACTAATGTAATAAAAGAAACATAAATATGTACAACCAATAGAACATACTTGTGCAAATTCGAACATATTTATTCGCAGTTACATATTCGCTTTTTGAATGCGTTCAGCTATAAAAAAACAGTTTCGTCATACATATTAAAAAGGGCATTGGTACTTCCAACAGCTTCTCATAAATAGTAAGACTTAAACCAAAAAGGCTAGTTATTCCCCATTTCGACACTAAGTCGTAGACGGAACCGTCTATATGGATTATAAGTCCCATAAGAATGAACCTTTCCAGCTTACTATATTAGGATGGAAGTATTCTCCGACCTAAGTACGGTCTGCTTGGAATAAGTAAATAAGGATTAGGAATATTAACTCTTATGATTAGTTGGGTAAACTAAGCAGATGCGGAGAGATTTAAAATGTATGGTTTGCAGAAGTGACTTGCGCGATTTGCGGTATTTTCTATGCATATTTTTTGTGTGTATTTACAAATAAAAAGTTTATAAGTATGTGTATCCGTTGTTTAGTATCCATATAACAGGCTTATGCTTAGTTTGGTGTTCGATGTGTGATTGTCAGTAGTTATTTATTTATTATTATTAAATGTCCGCTATTGTGCCTAATCTTATGAATTTGTCAAGCAGTTTCTTTACTTTCTTAAATGAAAAAACATTAATTATTTTAAACCTTGCATCTAAATATATTAAGTTCGTAATACACGAATTCGGGACAACACAAGCATCTAGTTACTAACGAACTGGTTTAAAGTTTAGACTGAGAGGTAACCAACCCACTCTGTTTGCTGGTCAATTAGTTGTTGTTAAAATTCTGTCCACTTGGGACAAACTAGTTAAATAGCAGCGTTTATTTCATTAGTACCTTTGGAGTTTACGGGTTTAAAGTTTGTATGAGTTGTTGATGGAATTGCTTGGTCAAATTTATATATTGAAGTGAATTCACAAATTATAGTATCCAATTTAAATTTTAAGTACGAAAGTATGTTTATCCGTTTTTAGTATCCAATGATATTTTGTATATATAAAGGTAGATACGCCAAAAAACCGCCAAAGAGAATACAGTTGTAGGCTCTTTTTTAGGTAAATGAATTGACATTGACATATTTCGAATGAGCGTACATTCGAAATGTATCTTAAAGGCGTCAGCCACAATAAATTTTCTATTGTGTCTGGATTCCTGGCGTTCAAAGGGTAAACTACACACAGGGAATGTACCCACTACTTAAATCGTATTTTGGGTACCCGCAGACTTAAGTTTTTTATAAATTCAAATACATTTTTAATACTGTCCATAACTAGTATCTAAATTCGTTATAAGTGTATCAAGTGTTAAGAAAAAATATGTCACTGCTATTAACCGTGCCGTACACAATGTTTAAATATAAGTATACTATGTATTTCTTATAAGGAATTGTATTCTTTTAGAAATAATATCTTAAACCGTTATATGGAAATGATGATGATCCAACATATGTTCTAGATTCACTACACAAGATTGAATATGCAAAAATAGGGAAACAACTTGACTCATTAGGATTTCGAAACAAACATTTGGTTAAACTGAACGTGAGTTCCATCCAATTGTTTCTACGTATTAAACGTGTTTCCAGGTACATTTGTTCGCGTCCAATCACATTAACAAACGGAGAATCGGCGAGGATTGTACCAGCTTCTATTTGAATAGGCCCCTAGATTGGTTGTCAACTTCCACAGGGAAGTTTGGGGTCGACGCGTGTGTAATGTCAATCAGGCACTGAGGTACACAGAAAAATCGATTAACTAAGTGATAGTCTCTGTGCCGAGTCGTCTAGGTAGGTACCACCGCAGTGCCAGATATTGTCACATGAAGTGTTCTTCTGCGTTTCGGAATGTGAGCACTGCAGCAAGTAGAATTACCGGGTATAAGAGACCTAGCATCTGTCGTGTTCGGTGACGGACGCATGGCAGTGTTAATGGAATGAAAAAATGAAAAGTGTTTATTCAGTTTAGGTCCTTACAGAACACTTATGGATGTCAAATGAAGCTACCACTAAATTTACATGAAATTAGTGACTGCTTACTATTATTGATCTCATCAACACTGCATTTGTCATGGTCAGGCATGGTCAGTATCACTTACTACCAGGTGAGCGAACTGACCATTTCGTTCACGTCATGACTTAAATAAGAGTAAAGAACTGGTTGAAATGATTTAAATGTGGTTAAGATTCGGCACAAATGAACCGAGTCGATCAGAGTCGGTCGATGCCACAGCCTCACATAAAACTGGCGTAAATAAATTTCTCAGTAGTGTATAGCTGAGTGATTGAAGTTTCCTGTAGCCTTAAAGCCCCCTCTTTTCCCTTTTCATAGATCAGCAACCTTTTTGTTGTAATTAATGCGTCGGTGGCTCATAGCTGTGGACTGTTGCAGGTTAAAATTCCGCCACGTACCAATGTGTTTTCGAATATTCGGAATTAATATTATAATTACGTTTATCCGACGCTCTTCTGGTGAAGGAAATTATCATGGCGAAACATGTGCACGCCTACGAAGGACGACTAAGGCATACCCTATACGGGTAGGCTCGTGCTCCCCCCTTGACTTTGATGGGGACGTATAATGAGCTGATGATCACGATGAACTATTTGTAGATCTTTCGGAGCTGCTCTTGTTACAACTAACCTTAAGTAACAGGTAGCCATCTTGAATACGCCTGCCAATCGTGAAGATTATGACAAAACCGTGCAAATTTCAGCTAATGGACTGGCGCGGATTGTGAAAGAAATTATCTTTTTAAGCTCAGATGTACATGTTAGATATATTACAATCTATATTCTATACTATTATAAAGCTGAAGAGTTTGTTTGTTTGTTTGTTTGAACGCGCTAATCTCAGGAACTACTGGTTCGATGTGAATAATTCTTTCAGTGTTAGATAGCTCATTTATCGAGGAAGGTTATAGGCTATATATATATCATCACGCTACGAGTAATAGAAGCGGAGCAGTAATGAAAAATGTTTCAAAATCGGGGGTATTTTTTCATACTTGGAGCTTCCGCTGCGTACGCTGCGTAAACGGTTAAAGTTACACAAAAGTCATGTATGAGAGTATTGTTCTCCTTTTAGAGGTCTACAAAAAAGTCCGCGACAGCATATGTCTATCTTTTAAGGTTAGCTCACTATAACATATTTTTTGCTAATAAAAAATTCTGAAATTGACCCCGAAGCCTTTAAAGTTGGAGGGAGGGGAAATCCTATGTATAGTGATAAATGAAAGTACCGTGTTATCCGAATTTAATGCGAGCGAAGCCGCGGGCAAAGCTAGTATCAAATATATAGTGCTTGCACTGCCTACAGTTTATACTTATGTATTTAGTTCTATTGCCCAAAAACTCATATACATATGTTCTCATTTGATGTCAACAGGATTTCAAAGACATAAACATGCCCCGAGGGGTCTATACAAATAGTTTTCACGTTGTTTGAATAGGCCTCTAAGATTAGTTGCCGACTCTCAACAGAGTTACTTAGCTTGACATATGTAACACTGAGTAAAGGAAATTATAAAAGTAACTCAAGTAAGTAAGGACTTATTTTCAAACTTAATAGTTTTTGTTAAATAAAATTTAAGTGCCATCTCACCTGATGGAAAGTGAGGATGCAGTCTAAGATGTAGCACTCAAATTCAAATAATGCCTGTTCACTCCTGCGTTGAAAACCCCTAAATTGTATGTATCGGGAAACACAGACGCAGGAAGGTCATTCCACTGCCTTGCAGTTCGGACGATGAAAGAAGAACCGAACTTTTTGGTACGAATGGATACCACCATTCGTCAAGAAAAGGGTGGAATCCCTCCCCTTAAATTGTTCAAAACAAACTAACCTGCTTGTAATAGATAATTATCAAAGTTCGCTGTCGGAATAATATTTTTCGACCACGCATCTGCTGGTAACACAGCAATAGTAGTTTAGCTTACGTTATCCTCAAGAGAATGTGCTGGTAACTGCGTAATTGAGTCGAATGATAAAAATATATAACATATCGGTCAATAAAAATCCTTTGAAAAATACTTAATACACCGTAGCTTAAATCAAAAATACGTTTTTAAATTAGTATGCACTTAATTCAATTGCACAAAGCCAACTCACCGTCGTTATTCTGCATTATTAAAAGATTAATTTGAATGCTTCATTCCAAAACACAAAACTGCAATTATCATAATAACTGAAGAAAGCTAACAAAACTGCTTATGAATTAATGTAAACAATTAAATGCTGAGACAGCGCTGGGAGCGTCAGTCCAATAGAAAAAAGTAGGTCCATTTGCATATCTAGCAAACAGCGCTGCACACAAATCTAAGCAAAAGCTGTAGGCGAATACCAAAAAAGTTGCGATTAACACGAAAAGACTAAAAAGATTTTTTCGGATAAGAGTTTCGATTTACAATCACAATTCTTTCAGCTTAGATAAATAACTTCTGGTGTATCTGACTCATGTCCTAATACAAGTAGGTATTAATGTTACATCTAAATTTACAATAATTATCTAAAAGGTACTAGGCTCTACCAATGCATTTCTATAGGATAGTGAAAGTAGACTACTGAACGAAAATAAAATAAAAATCTGAGATCAAAATTAGTAGTAATTCATTAAATTTCTGTCTATAAAGAAAACGTGTAACTAAATATTAAATTGTATAATCTACTACCAGTTTGCCTAACCTCATGACTATTGAAAAGAATACAGAATGTAACTCAGGAGTCAATATTTGGGAAAAAAACGTGAATATTAATTAAATGAGCTTTGGCACTAAGTAGGGACTTGGTCGTAGTCTTCTGATCTTATAAAATTATCAATTTGTTTTGTATAATTATTTATTATAATTAAAAAGTGATTTTATTCGATACCAGAAATAATGACTATTTGAGTAATCAAATTAACAAAGCGCTTTCAATCGCTTTATCCACTGTCTAATTACGTTATTTGGAACAACAAACTTTACAAAGCTCAAGACAGCTGCACAAAATGCACTTACATTGCATTGTACCCCTCTTTAAAAGTCAGATTTCTTTAAAACAAACAGTAATTAGATTTACAGAGCTAATAGACAGGGTACAAGTTATTTGAATTGTGAGTGAGTTCTCGGAGTGGGACTTGGCACGTTTTTACATTAAAAGTTTTCGGACGCCGCGCGGTAGTTGGAGAAATGTATGCGTATTTTTGAAAGTGGAATTATCACGATGTTGAAGTTTTCCGGAGGTACGAGACTGATTTGGGCAAATGTTTCTTGGTGAAAAATATCTAACAACTGTGATAACAACGTATCGCCTAACAGCTCGCTTGTAATATGGATTCAGCTTGACAAGTTATGTAATATAGCTAACTTCCATTGATATGATTTAAGTGCATTGACTCAATATGGTATTTACTGTTGTCAATATTATTACTAGACAGAAAAAGACCCTCAAAATTTCTAAAACCACGTAATATTACGATGAAGTGTTGAAGACAAAGAATCTTAATTTTTAGCTGCTTAAAAATGTTAAAATGGAATATTAAAATCTCAATCTAAATGTATCCTTTTAAGACTAGTTCCATCCTTTTATTGTGAATCAAAGACAAATGGAAAACTTATGAATATTATATGAATTGAAAACAAATATTTCGTTTGTGGTTTCAGTATATCGTATTCTTGAATCAGAAGCAATACAAGACACATTCCCCGCCTTAAATATGGGTATCAGCATACCAGTGGTAAAGGTTTGGATGGCATTGAATAACGAGGGTCGAATTCCAGACCAAATAGCGGACCCTAGAAGTCTTATATTAATGGATATTCCAGTCGATATTTTCGGTAAAACCAATGTGTCCGTTGCTGGGTGCTTGTTATATGAAATTAGATCGAATAGTCTTTGTTTTTCGTGGGATCGGAACGATGGTATACATTGCAATACATTAACTTTGATTCCTGTTAAAGGTGAAATCAAATTCACTGAAATAACGATAAGTAAAAAATAAAGAAATTTATAAAATGAATAGTTTTAATAGGATGTAATTGGGTAATTTCCGCCATCCTCAGTAAAATATGAAACCTTTTTTTTAAAAGCGTACCTTTTTTCATATGTTGTTTCATTGTTTAATTTTGTTTATAAGCTATACATTTATCGAATGAATAGTACCATGCGGTATATAATTTTGTAGGCTTGCTATATTAGAAGCGTTATACAAGCAACTTAAATCAAGATGGCGTCATTTGGCAGAGTTTAGGAGACAATGCGGTATCGTAGACAGCTGGCGGTAACATTCATCAATGCAGTGGTCTCTTAAGTCTCGACTCGTTGGAGATTGCACTTATTACANACAGTTGTAGGCTCTTTTTTAGGTAAATGAATTGACATTGACATATTTCGAATGAGCGTACATTCGAAATGTATCTTAAAGGCGTCAGCCACAATAAATTTTCTATTGTGTCTGGATTCCTGGCGTTCAAAGGGTAAACTACACACAGGGAATGTACCCACTACTTAAATCGTATTTTGGGTACCCGCAGACTTAAGTTTTTTATAAATTCAAATACATTTTTAATACTGTCCATAACTAGTATCTAAATTCGTTATAAGTGTATCAAGTGTTAAGAAAAAATATGTCACTGCTATTAACCGTGCCGTACACAATGTTTAAATATAAGTATACTATGTATTTCTTATAAGGAATTGTATTCTTTTAGAAATAATATCTTAAACCGTTATATGGAAATGATGATGATCCAACATATGTTCTAGATTCACTACACAAGATTGAATATGCAAAAATAGGGAAACAACTTGACTCATTAGGATTTCGAAACAAACATTTGGTTAAACTGAACGTGAGTTCCATCCAATTGTTTCTACGTATTAAACGTGTTTCCAGGTACATTTGTTCGCGTCCAATCACATTAACAAACGGAGAATCGGCGAGGATTGTACCAGCTTCTATTTGAATAGGCCCCTAGATTGGTTGTCAACTTCCACAGGGAAGTTTGGGGTCGACGCGTGTGTAATGTCAATCAGGCACTGAGGTACACAGAAAAATCGATTAACTAAGTGATAGTCTCTGTGCCGAGTCGTCTAGGTAGGTACCACCGCAGTGCCAGATATTGTCACATGAAGTGTTCTTCTGCGTTTCGGAATGTGAGCACTGCAGCAAGTAGAATTACCGGGTATAAGAGACCTAGCATCTGTCGTGTTCGGTGACGGACGCATGGCAGTGTTAATGGAATGAAAAAATGAAAAGTGTTTATTCAGTTTAGGTCCTTACAGAACACTTATGGATGTCAAATGAAGCTACCACTAAATTTACATGAAATTAGTGACTGCTTACTATTATTGATCTCATCAACACTGCATTTGTCATGGTCAGGCATGGTCAGTATCACTTACTACCAGGTGAGCGAACTGACCATTTCGTTCACGTCATGACTTAAATAAGAGTAAAGAACTGGTTGAAATGATTTCAATGTGGTTAAGATTCGGCACAAATGAACCGGGTCAATCAGAGTCGGTCGATGCCACAGCCTCACATAAAACTGGCGTAAATAAATTTATCAGTAGTGTATAGCTGAGTGATTGAAGTTTCCTGTAGCCTTAAAGCCCCCTCTTTCCCTTTTCATAGATCAGCAACCTTTTTGTTGTAATTAATGCGTCGGTGGCTCATAGCTGTGGACTGTTGCAGGTTAAAATTCCGCCACGTACCAATGTGTTTTCGAATATTCGGAATTAATATTATAATTACGTTTATCCGACGCTCTTCTGGTGAAGGAAATTATCATGGCGAAACATGTGCACGCCTACGAAGGACGACTAAGGCATACCCTATACGGGTAGGCTCGTGCTCCCCCCTTGACTTTGATGGGGACGTATAATGAGCTGATGATCACGATGAACCCATTTGTAGATCTTTCGGAGCTGCTCTTGTTACAACTAACCTTAAGTAACAGGTAGCCATCTTGAATACGCCTGCCAATCGTGAAGATTATGACAAAACCGTGCAAATTTCAGCTTGGACTGGCGCGGATTGTGAAAGAAATTATCTTTTTAAGCTCAGATGTACATGTTAGATATATTACAATCTATATTCTATACTATTATAAAGCTGAAGAGTTTGTTTGTTTGTTTGTTTGAACGCGCTAATCTCAGGAACTACTGGTTCGATGTGAATAATTCTTTCAGTGTTAGATAGCTTATTTATCGAGGAAGGCTATAGGCTATATATATATCATCACGCTACGAGTAATAGAAGCGGAGCAGTAATGAAAAATGTTTCAAAATCGGGGGTATTTTTTCATACTTGGAGCTTCCGCTGCGTACGCTGCGTAAACGGTTAAAGTTACACAAAAGTCATGTATGAGAGTATTGTTCTCCTTTTAGAGGTCTACAAAAAAGTCCGCGACAGCGTATGTCTATCTTTTAAGGTTAGCTCACTATAACATATTTTTTGCTAATAAAAAATTCTGAAATTGACCCCGAAGCCTTTAAAGTTGGAGGGAGGGGAAATCCTATGTATAGTGATAAATGAAAGTACCGTGTTATCCGAATTTAATGCGAGCGAAGCCGCGGGCAAAAGCTAGTATCAAATATATAGTGCTTGCACTGCCTACAGTTTATACTTATGTATTTAGTTCTATTGCCCAAAAACTCATATACATATGTTCTCATTTGATGTCAACAGGATTTCAAAGACATAAACATGCCCCGAGGGGTCTATACAAATAGTTTTCACGTTGTTTGAATAGGCCTCTAAGATTAGTTGCCGACTCTCAACAGAGTTACTTAGCTTGACATATGTAACACTGAGTAAAGGAAATTATAAAAGTAACTCAAGTAAGTAAGGACTTATTTTCAAACTTAATAGTTTTTGTTAAATAAAATTTAAGTGCCATCTCACCTGATGGAAAGTGAGGATGCAGTCTAAGATGTAGCACTCAAATTCAAATAATGCCTGTTCACTCCTGCGTTGAAAACCCCTAAATTGTATGTATCGGGAAACACAGACGCAGGAAGGTCATTCCACTGCCTTGCAGTTCGGACGATGAAAGAAGAACCGAACTTTTTGGTACGAATGGATACCACCCATTCGTCAAGAAAAGGGTGGAATCCCTCCCCTTAAATTGTTCAAAACAAACTAACCTGCTTGTAATAGATAATTATCAAAGTTCGCTGTCGGAATAATATTTTTCGACCACGCATCTGCTGGTAACACAGCAATAGTAGTTTAGCTTACGTTATCCTCAAGAGAATGTGCTGGTAACTGCGTAATTGAGTCGAATGATAAAAATATATAACATATCGGTCAATAAAAATCCTTTGAAAAATACTTAATACACCGTAGCTTAAATCAAAAATACGTTTTTAAATTAGTATGCACTTAATTCAATTGCACAAAGCCAACTCACCGTCGTTATTCTGCATTATTAAAAGATTAATTTGAATGCTTCATTCCAAAACACACAACTGCAATTATCATAATAACTAAATAAAGCTAACAAAGCTGCTTATGAATTAATGTCAACAAGTAAATGCTGAGACAGCGCTGGGAGCGTCAGTCCAATAGAAAAAAGTAGGTCCATTTGCATATCTAGCAAACAGCGCTGCACACAAATCTAAGCAAAAGCTGTAGGCGAATACCAAAAAAGTTGCGATTAACACGAAAAGACTAAAAAGATTTTTTCGGATAAGAGTTTCGATTTACAATCACAATTCTTCAGCTTCGATAAATAATTCTGGTGTATCTGACTCATGTCCTAATACAAGTAGGTATAATGTTACATCTAAATTTACAATAATTATCTAAAAGGTACTAGGCTCTACAATGCATTTCTATAGGATAGTGAAAGTAGACTACTGAACGAAAATAAAATAAAAATATGAGATCAAAATTAGTAGTAATTCATTAAATTTCTGTCTATAAAGAAAACGTGTAACTAAATATTAAATTGTATAATCTACTACCAGTTTGCCTAACCTCATGACTATTGAAAAGAATACAGAATGTAACTCAGGAGTCAATATTTGGGAAAAAAACGTGAATATTAATTAAATGAGCTTTGGCACTAAGTAGGGACTTGGTCGTAGTCTTCTGATCTTATAAAATTATCAATTTGTTTTGTATAATTATTTATTATAATTAAAAAGTGATTTTATTCGATACCAGAAATAATGACTATTTGAGTAATCAAATTAACAAAGCGCTTTCAATCGCTTTATCCACTGTCTAATTACGTTATTTGGAACAACAAACTTTACAAAGCTCAAGACAGCTGCACAAAATGCACTTACATTGCATTGTACTCCCGCTTTAAAAGTCAGATTTCTTTAAAACAAACAGTAATTAGATTTACAGAGCTAATAGACAGGGTACAAGTTATTTGAATTGTGAGTGAGTTCTCGGAGTGGGACTTGGCACGTTTTTACATTAAAAGTTTTCGGACGCCGCGCGGTAGTTGGAGAAATGTATGCGTATTTTTGAAAGTGGAATTATCACGATGTTGAAGTTTTCCGGAGGTACGAGACTGATTTGGGCAAATGTTTCTTGGTGAAAAATATCTAACAACTGTGATAACAACGTATCGCCTAACAGCTCGCTTGTAATATGGATTCAGCTTGACAAGTTATGTAATATAGCTAACTTCCATTGATATGATTTAAGTGCATTGACTCAATATGGTATTTACTGTTGTCAATATTATTACTAGACAGAAAAAGACCCTCAAAATTTCTAAAACCACGTAATATTACGATGAAGTGTTGAAGACAAAGAATCTTAATTTTAGCTGCTTAAAAATGTTAAAATGGAATATTAAAATCTCAATCTAAATGTATCCTTTTAAGACTAGTTCCATCCTTTTATTGTGAATCAAAGACAAATGGAAAACTTATGAATATTATATGAATTGAAAACAAATATTTCGTTTGTGGTTTCAGTATATCGTATTCTTGAATCAGAAGCAATACAAGACACATTCCCCGCCTTAAATATGGGTATCAGCATACCAGTGGTAAAGGTTTGGATGGCATCGAATAACGAGGGTCGAATTCCAGACCAAATAGCGGACCCTAGAAGTCTTATATTAATGGATATTCCAGTCGATATTTTCGGTAAAACCAATGTGTCCGTTGCTGGGTGCTTGTTATATGAAATTAGATCGAATAGTCTTTGTTTTTCGTGGGATCGGAACGATGGTATACATTGCAATACATTAACTTTGATTCCTGTTAAAGGTGAAATCAAATTCACTGAAATAACGATAAGTAAAAAATAAAGAAATTTATAAAATGAATAGTTTTAATAGGATATAATTGGGTAATTTCCGCCATCCTCAGTAAAATATGAAACCTTTTTTTTAAAAGCGTACCTTTTTTCATATGTTGTTTCATTGTTTAATTTTGTTTATAAGCTATACATTTATCGAATGAATAGTACCATGCGGTATATAATTTTGTAGGCTTGCTATATTAGAAGCGTTATACAAGCAACTTAAATCAAGATGGCGTCATTTGGCAGAGTTTAGGAGACAATGCGGTATCGTAGACAGCTGGCGGTAACATTCATCAATGCAGTGGTCTCTTAAGTCTCGACTCGTTGGAGATTGCACTTATTACAAGTATTTTGTAAATCTACTCAGAATAGTTAGACAGGCTGTGCAATTTTTGTGTGCTGTTGCTTTCCGATTTGGAGGACGCAGGTTCAAATCCCGCCACGAACCAACGTATTTTCGAATTTTCCAAATTATATGTATGCTGATCTCACGCTCTTACGGCGAAGGAAAACATCGTGAGGAAACTTGCGCACGAAAAATCCGCCTGGGCCTGCGTAGACGACTAAGCCTATACACCCCTTACGGGTAGGCCGTGGCCTTCGGTGGGTACGTTTTATGAGCTGATGATGATGATTTATCCAAAGAACTTTGTTTTTGCTATTACACGAATTTCTTAAAACCAATATGACGGCTTTGATCGCGTATTAATTATAAATATACACTGACAATCACACAATGCTATCTAGACCCAAGTAAAGCATGAAGCTTGTATTACTGCTACTAAACAACGGATAAACATACTTATATTGTTTTTTTGTAAATACATACATATTATACATTGAAAAATCCAGACCAATACAAACAGACATGTTCATGGACATAAATGTTTTTACTGCTCAGAGATCAAACCCGGAACCCTTGGTGTAGTAGCCGCCTACTCAACCATTACACCAAATGAAATAAGTATTTTACAATATATTTCAGCGTTTTCGCTGTCACCGTGGTAGGTTCTAAAACACATTAAACAATAAAGTACTTATTCCATTTTGGGGTCACTGGAGTCATAACATAGTTGACAGGAGCTTCGTAGGAGTAAGAAACCACTATCTGAAGTTGATGTGTTGTCAGCTCAGCTGATTTTTAGTTAGTAAGTATATAGAAAATAATTATAAACATATAATTATGGTAGCCTGTTAGATATATAAATTAGTTAAAGTAAGACGTAAATTATATTAAGTCACCGACATAGTCACTCGCATTACCAAGCTGAAGTGGCAAATGAGCAGGGCACGTAGTCTGAAGAACCGACGCCCGTTGGGGCCGGAAGGTTCTCGAATGGAGACCACGTACCGGCGCAGCGTGGTACGGCCCACAAGATGGTCAGATGACCTGAGGAAGTTTGCGGGTACCCACTGGATGCAAATAGCTTCCGACAGGTCCGCGCCGTGGAAGTTACTGGGGGAGGCCTATGTTCAGCAGTGGACATTATGTAGCTAAAATGATGATGAAGTATATTATATACATTTTTTAATTTTTTTATGAGACGAAGTAAACAGAACGGTCAGGATGCTCACCTGATGATACGTGATACGCCTGACCATGTCAGATCATTGAAGGTGGCCAACAACTGAAAGACAGTTATTATTCTCCCTCAATGCCGCACTACGCCCGTCACCCGAGACAATAGATTTTAGGCCTCTTATGCCCAGTAATTTCACTAGCTACAGTACCCTAACCCTGAAACACAAAAGTGCATAGCACTCTTATTGCACAGTACGATATACGGCACTGGGGTGGTACCGCCCTAGACGACTCAGTATCGACATTAGATAGAGTTACAAAGCTTTTCCTCTTTACAAATACTTTTCACACCACAACTACTATTTCACGTTGTCCTCACTAGGCAAATACGACCTCTACAAACAATAAATTCGTTGTCATTGACTGATATACTAACACAGGACCGCGGTCCGTACCTACGCGACCTAAGATTAATCGAGCGTGCGAAAAATGAAAGAGCGGTGTTACCTTAGGAACGTGCCGTCATCTATTATGCGAGGCTTCCTTTATTGCGAGTGACACACCGATGTTACGTTTACTTAGCAAAATCATCAGCTCATATACATGGGTCATGAGCTTACCCGTACAGGGTGATTATGCCTTAGTCGTCCATGTGGGCATAGTGCGGATTAGCCAACTTCACACACAACAACAAGGAAAACATCGTGAGAAAACCCGTGCACGCCTGCGAAGAAATTCAAAGTTTGTGCATGACGTTGGCCAGTCCACACTAGGCTCGTGTGGACGACTAAGACCTATACACCCTATACGGGTAGGCTCGTGCCCCTCTTACATATGGACATATGATGAGCTGACGATGATCAATGAAATACAACAACCTTTAAATCTCTTCGCATGATAAATAATCATGCCTTTACCGTACGAACGTCGGATAAACGTACATATAAATTCGAGAATTCTAAAACACATTGAAACGTGGTGGGATTGGATTGGAACTCAAATTTTAAAATACTAATCACGAAATTGAAGCAGTCATTCCATCATTTATGAATGTCCCCATACAAAAAAAGGAAATAAAAATAAGCTCCGATAATAATATGTTAGCGTTTCTTATTATCTGTATGTAATACATGATGCGCATACCTTTTGACGCCGCCCGAACAAAAGTGGATATTTTACAATACTTGCTCCGTAGGTAATGGAAAAATATACCTAATATTTGTCTTTACAATACTTTGTGAAATATCAGGCTCATATTTGGGTTAATCATTTATTGGTTTACCTGTCGGGAAAAGATTTTTCTTATTATATTCGCGAACGCTTCAGTGGGTATCTTAATCTCACCATTTTGTAAGAGCATTCTTCCGGGCTAAAGGGTAAAATAGGTAATAAATTGGATATCGTAATATAGTAACTTCATGCTACTGTTTTTCTTATATAAGGAAGAAAAATCAAACCAGTTTTCTGTAACAAACTCAAATTAACTTAAACAAATCTTTTACAATTACTTTTGAGTCGTCTATAATTCATATTAATATGTATTTCTGTAGAGTCTATCACAAGGTTGCTCAATTGCGCAGGTTTCATCACGATATTTTTCTTCACCGTTAGAGCGTCAGTTAGGCGTATCTATAATTTTGAAAATTAGAAAATACATTGGTCTATGGCGGGATTCGAACCTGCACCCCCAGGACGGAAGGAAACAATCCACACCAACTAGCCACTTCATCTTATCTAAAAAGTATTTAATAGTAGTCGTTTATATGTTTTTGACGTTTATAAAGAAGCCTAAACTGAATTAATGCATTTAAACTTTGTCTTTAAAACACCGACGTTTATTCGTATAAACATTTTGAAACTCCTTTGAATCGTTACCTTTAAGAGTCGGGTTTTAGGTACGTTTATTTCAAACGAGACATATCGATTGAAACGCTATATAATTCGAACATTCGCGCGTCTCGAGTTCTGATTAATTACAAGATTAACTGCTGCTCCAAATGTGGTTGTGACTAATGATGCGAAATTAAACGGTGCAGTCATATCGACGTCTTGGCCAAAATGTATGGGTTAAGACTAAGTAAGTAAGTATCCCCATAGCGATGCAGTATGTAAGGGTCTGCCCCTTGTGGGGCGTTATAGGCCACTGAAGATGTTTTTTAACACCTATAGGCAGACATTTCACCGCCATCTCACCAATTGGTAAGTGATGATGTGGCCTAGGATGGTCCATGCCTGCCTAGAAACAGCCTATTCACTCTCACCTTGAAGACGGCCAAGTTGTATTGATCGGGGAACTCATATGGAGGATGATATCAATGTTTTCTCATAACTTTTGAATTTTGGAAAAGGTAAATTAATGTATTTTTAATTTACCTATGCCATATTTTAGGAAATCCTTGTGCATTAAAACGATATAGGCTGATAATAAAGATGTTGAGTGTAGTGGTGATGTTGATTTTAGTGGTTAATAATGGTTCGGCTCTGCAACGGAGGTTGATACATTTAAAAGTGTGTATATTAGGGGATTAATTAATTAGTAAAATTAATAATCTTAAGTAAGGTATTTCAATAAAGCTCCATAATGCATCGATTTAATTAGAAGCTTTAGTGCTATTCAAATGTAGGCTTGGGCACAGGCCCAACTACAGATTTAAGACAAATTGTTGGATACTTATGAAATTATCAAGTTGAAGTGGCAGTGGGCTGGTCACATATGTCGCAGAACCGATGGCCGTTGGAGCAGACGAGTTCTGGAGTGGAGACCGCGTCTCGGCAAGCGTAGCGTAGGAGGCCCTCCGGCCGATGGACCGACGATTTGCG
>PQWD01000546.1:153609-165719 GCA_019425675.1 Leucinodes orbonalis
AATTTTAATTTAGTCCACAAAATTAATGTTAGTTGTTGGTTTTTGTTTACATTGCAGATAATATTATTATAGTTATTATTGTTTGATTTAAGCACTATTCTATTACATTGACTTAATAGTTTGAGTGCCTACCAGCCTGTGCATAGTGTCGTCACTATTAGGTAATTAAACGTCATTAATGTTGAAGCCCCTAGGGTGACTGTTAAACCAGTTGACAGACTGGAGCAAATTACACAACAGTTTGGACTAGAATACAGAGTTGAATTAGCCCTAAATTGCAATCTCGACATGACAATAGGGAGTAGTTTAAACGTGTATTGTTATGTATGAAGGTACACTGTTGTACACGAAAAGTATTGGATATATTAAAATTGGTAGACTTTCATATAAAAAAAAACAATCAAAGTCATATTTTTTATTGTGTTACGTCATTTATTCACTGGTTCCGTCAGAATATCGGCGCTATTGCGACGCTATAAAAAGCTAAAACCCTTTGACCTTTTTCAATGTTTTTAGTTTTCCTTTAAGAAATAAGTGCTTAAATTATGTAATCTTTTTCTATGGTTTTCTATTTTTCGTAAAGGTCAATAATTTTTTTCTATCTCTTCTTTCTTTCTTTTGTGGTTTTGAAATCCTGGCGGTTTATAGTGTAGTAGTAATATTTTTTAAAATATCTTCCTATGACAAGGCTAACAAAAACTTCATGATAAAGTTGCGATATTGACCGTTATTTATATTAACTTCCGCAATCAATATGTAACAGGGAAGCTCATTACTTCCTAAACAATAAAATAAAAACCCATATAAATATTTCAACTTAGTTGCACAGCTAATAAACTGACTTAAACCCATAACTTTATAGCTCAAGCTGAACTTCAATTACAATACGGGAGCGCTTATAAGCCGTAGTACTGACGGCGTTAATTCTGCTATTGTCTACAACAATTGCATTCTGTTGTTTTTATGAAAATCTAAGAATAATTCGTCGCTTGCGATGCCATTTTCAACCTCTTGTCAGGTTGTAAGGGTGACTTTTAAATAGTATTCATTGTTCAATAGCACAATGGTACAGTTTTGTTTCCTGTCCCCACAAGCAGAGGTCTCTGCTCCCAGTGTTTGAAATGGATACTAGAATGTTCCGTTAATTTCTTGGTTGTCTAACTTTTCTGCTCGTTGAATTGCTTTTAAATTATGAATAAGTACTCATTGGCTTTGCTGTACATCGTGTGTTAATGGCCCGATTGTTTTCTCCTTTTTTGCGTTCGCATTCGTTGAAATGTATACTAGTTGCTATGCTTCCCTTTTTAAATACAATGAATAGTCAGATTTTTTTTTACAATTTCCTTAGAGCAGTCACATCGCGCCATCTAGTTCCAATTCATGAAAGAGCTTCTAAAATGGGAACTAACAACGTATAACATATTCTTCTGTATTGGTAAATACTATGTGACATAAATATATACACCCAGAACAATACTAACAGACATGTTAACTCACAAAAGTTCGCACTCGGTGCACATAAGATAAAGTAATTTTACATGATAGATTTAAGTTGACTAACTGTCATTAATTTCTTCAACACTGCTTCTGTATGGTCAGTCGTATCATTTACCACAGTGAGCGAGTGAACGACGGTAGTGAACGTTCGTTCACTGATGACAAAAAAAAGACAAACTTGAGGCTCTTGAACCTTGCTAATACTTTTCTCTCTTCAACTAACGCAGTCCACTACTTGACATAGGTCTCCCCCATTTTGCGCCAGATATCCCGGTCTCAGCTTTTTCATTCAGCCTTCACCGGCCACTTTTGACCTTGATAATATTAAATTTTGGTTAAGTATATACTAGGTGAGACCGATACTGAGTCGTCTAGGCAGGTACCACTGCAATGCCCAATATCGTCCGAGAAACACGAGTGTTATGCACTTTGTGTTTGGGATGAGGGCAGTGTAGCTAGTGAAATTACTGGGTATAAGAGACCTAACATCTGTTGTCTCGGTGACGGCGCAGTGGCATTGGTGGAGAATTATAACTGTTAGTTGTTGGTCCTTCAATGCCGCTTTTCATGGTCAGGTGTATCACTAACCATCAGGTGAGCGTCCTGACCGTCCTGTGCATTATAATTTATAATATTAAAAAAATATAAAGTTGTGGTTACCTCATTATGACTTTTGGGATCTGATTACTCATTTGTGGGGATTTGTAATTAGTATTGTACTCTCATGATATATTTATACTATATTTAGTGACTATTGAAACTACAAACCTTCCAAAAATAATTAAACAAATAGAATACCTCAAATTCATTACATTTTAAATTATGTACCAGCCTAGGATGTCATATCCCACAGAGTATACAGCTTCCACACAACATGGCTAAGAGATGGGGAATTGTCAATTGTCAACAACCGCTACGCCACGGAGCACTAATTTTTAACATTACGTGTTTATTACTATGTCTAAAACGCAACATCCGAGTATGTAACATAATGTTTATATACACATTTGAGAATATTATTAAACCATTCTAGTAGCACTATTCATATAACTCAGAGACGCATTGAACTTTACGCATATTAAATTTTAGTCGTTCTCTTTATGTCGCAACAAAACATACCCAAAAGCTAGTCGTAAGCTTGCTTATAATCTTCATAAATTGCTCGTATAGCGAGGAGTGATAAAATGTTTCATGTTAGTCCTCGAGGTAAATAAAAGAGACCCAAAAAGAGGCGAAAAAATATATAATTTAACCTTATCACTTAAATATGTTGAATTTAAGAGAAATGGTGAAATTATAAATGCTTTTTCACTTGGCTTGACCCTTCTGGTGAATATAGGTCTCTCTTATTTTGCGTTTGCGTCCGGTCCTCTAATTTCCTCATACAGCCTTACGTAAGTCGTCGGTCCGTCGGGCCGCAGGGCGTCCTACACTACGTTTTCCAAAACGCACTCTTACCTTCTTTCTTTCTTCTTACTGTCGCCCTCCTACGGGAGTGCCGAGGTCCAAATCCGCCACGTACCAATGTGTTTTTCGAATTTTCGTGGACGATAAGGCCTAATCACCCTATACGGTAGGCTCGTACCCTCGTATGTTAGTACGGATATGGCGCATTGCTCAAAGATTTTCACCATACCATGTTAGATGCTTAAAAATAAACACAGTAAAACAACAAAACAAAAGTTGCATCATGATAAAAAAAGTTAAAATATAATGATTTGTATATGCGGGATGTATGAACGTACTATAAGTATTTATATGTAAGATCTTCATAAACATGAACTGTCGGAAATTGTTTTCAGGGCGCTTGTCAAAATAACGAGAAACATAACGACCACTGACAGCCTTTGATGTGCAGTGTCTTCTCTTAATGTCATCTCTTTGGCATCGTTAGCTGACTTTGTTGCAATTTGTATACTTGTTCTTGATGTTACGAATTTTCAACTCTGTAAAATTCGACCTAGAGTAAAGTTTAGCCTGTCCAAATTTGATGAATTAATTTGCTTGTTTTTCAAAATACTGAATTCAAGTTCAAAGTCACTCAACGCGCAATGGAGCGAGCTATGCTTGGGGTCTCTCTTAGGGATAAGATCAGAAATGATTTAATCCGTAAGAGAACTAAAGTTACAGACATAGCCCGCCGGATCAGCAAGTTGAAGTGGTAGTGGGCTGGTCACGTATGTCGCAAAACCGATGGCCGTTGGAACAGACGAGTTCTGGAGTGGAGACCGCGTCTCGGCAAGCGTAGCGTACGATAGCCTCCGGCCCGATGGACCGCAGACTTGCGAAAGGTCGCTGGTGGAGGCTGGATGAGGAAAGCGGAGGACCGGGATATCTGGCGCAAAATGGGGGAGACCTATGTCCAGCAGTGGACTGCGATAGGTTGAATAGGAAAATCCGAATTATTGCCTCCTTGGTTTGAATTTCTTAAGTTACATTAATTAAATTGGTTATACAAACATACTCTTCAAAGATACACCCAGACCAACACATACAAATATACACAGAAATGTTAGCACTACTTGCGGAACTATGACACCACACGGGTATTGCATATGTTTGTTACTAAAATAATCAATTTTAATTAACAATATTTCAAATTAAAATAAAATCGATTCTTATTAAGTAACCGACATCGTCAATATAATTATAGTAAGAAGTTTAACGAGTTCCGAGCAAACTGTTTCTATAGTAACTTCAATAATCCAATTAGGGAGTTCATTGAAGCGGGCGTGTAATTTAAGTCGTTGATAGAATTTTGACTATAAGAAAACGATAGGTACATACAAAATAAGTAAACAACAACAACACTTTATAGTACATTCAGGTACTCTCAAATGTGTTAGTACACAGTTACAGTTAGTATGGAGGCGTAAAACGATCGATAATATTTCGTACAAAAATAAATACATTTCTTCTAAAAAAAACACTAAAGGTGTTTTTTTATGTTAAAGTCTACAGTACGATCAAGACGCTCACCTGATGGTAAGTGATACGCTGAATATGACAAAGCGGTACTGAAGGATACCAAAAACTGATACTGTACGTATTTGTACATAATTTACATCCGTAACTTTACCTAAGATAGATCAATGATCACAATGCAATTTTGTTTTAAATATGTTCATCATCATGTTCAGGATATATAGAAATGCTGTTTAATGCTAATTGCATTAAATAGCATTTCTACTCTTCTTAGGAGAGAACATGCAAAAATTATCTGTAATTGTAACGGGTCAAGTTGATAACTTTTCCATAATCACGTTTTTAAGATAGCAACGTTCTTCTTCTAATTGTAGTTAGATTTATTAACAAACAGACTGACTTGAGTGTTAGAGTTTCTGAACCTTACTGATCTGACTGACCTTACTAGCACCTTCATTTTTCTATATTTATAAAACAATATGTCTAAATCAATAAGTACTACTTTATGTATCTTCCATTTCAAGAACATTGTCTATCACAATTGTCTATGAACAAGTCTGGTAGTTCTTAAGAATTCTACTTTGAAATTTCGTGGAATACGAATAATCGGGATAATGCTTCATTGTGCCTAATAGTCTCGTATTTTAAATACCCGTGTCTCCACTCACTGAATTATACAAAAGTTATATTTTGAGACAAATATGACGAAGCTACCGAAACCAAAATAAATTACTACTTCGCGTTCCAAATTTCCAATTCTAATCTTCAAGAACATCATTAAGGGAACAAAGAAACTTTTCACTTAGCACTTATAATGGAAGCTGTAAATTACATTTGGAGATATCTCGTCGAGTACGTCACTCGTCATGTTTTCATTTTTATTTATATTTATTATATGCTAAGAATGACGGCCCTTCAAGCTACTTTGATCAATAACTTCAAGTTATGTCTGATCGATACCATACTCTCAGAGATTTGATGATGAATAACGTAAACCAGGAAGGAATAAAAACCACCGGATGCCGTTTGTGAATTAAATTACAACCCTGCCTATCATTATCATCATCAGCTTATTGAACCTCTCCACCGCGGGGCACGAGCCTACCCGTAAAGCGTGCGGATTTCCGACTTCACGCACAATCTTTGAATTTCTTCGCAGGCATGTGTAAGTTTCCACACGATGTTTTCTTTCTCCGTAAGAGCGTCGAATGATGTACATATAATCTCGAAAATTCGAAAACACACTGTTACGTGGCGAAATTTGACCATCGCCCTGTGATCTGTTGCCGTCCTACCGAGAGGTCCGGTAGGAAGGCAACAGTTCACACCATTGAGCCACCGACTCTCCAATATAGCTCCAATTTATTATCAAAACCCTAAAATATTGATCCTATAAAAATACACAAAAGTCGTCACATTCCTGAATAGTGACACCCTCGTTCTCGATGACACTCATCAAGTGGTACCACTGAACCGCAAATGCTGACGCAGCTACATCGGCGCCAAACGAACACTTGGCTCTTAAGACCGCAGGTTTGACGTCAGTAAACTCGAGGGCCCTCAAGCAAGACGCGGCATGTCTCGCCAACTCGGCTTCTGAGGCACACTCCAGGGGGTTATTGATCAAAGTGGATATTCAAGAAACCGTGGGCGATGCGAAAACGACTCTCGAGTTATAGGGAAATGAAACAAGAAGAAAATTATAAGTGGGAACAAAGGAAAAAGTAATTTTGGGAGATGGGGTAGGTGCTTAAATTGTTCTTGATAGATATTAATAACCTGGTAAATACATCTGGACATGGTTTTTTTCTTTAAAGCGTAAATATATTTTTCTCTGAGGTAAGATTTTGATTTTTTCCCGGAAAAACAAGATATTTGTTTATAAATGAGATGAAGATGCTTGTTTATAAATGAGTTTGCTGTATTTTGGGTACAATAGGTGAGCAAATTGTAAATAGGTAATTAATCGTCCTTTGCAAATGATTTTATATTATTAAAATTATCTAACAGAAGAAAAACCATGGAACACAATACACTAATGAAATTACAGTAAATAGATTTCATTAGAAATGATAAATTACTCGTGATAATATCCAGTAGTCCTAATCAAGCCACTTTATAGTTTTACCGTACATACACGTATCAAAACGATCAGAATAGAAAGAAAAACATTGATTCAATTTAGGCTTTATTAAAAAGTATTTGTGTAAATCAAATAGGATACCTAAACTAACAATCAAATTTTATAAGAAAACAAAATAACTATATTTTCGATGATGGAAAAACGAAAGGAAAAGCGTAATTAATAATGCAAATGTCAGCGGTACTAATGTTATTAATAATAATGATTTAATTATTATCTTAGTATATTATTTAAGAGATTCATTTAACTTTTCTAATTTGACACATAGCTAAGAGTATTAATGCTTAATTATTGTGTTTAGATAAGCTTGTAAGCGATATATAAATTTGATATCTCAAATTCATAACTTTGTTTCAGGTACGATTACTCAGTTTGGTATAGGGAGAATAATTTGGTAAGTTCAGTATTTCGCTATATTAAATTTGAAATATTTGCTCTCCCAAATTCGAATTGCTTTTTAATTAAATGAATCCACTTCGACGAAAGCGTGGATTCGATTAATTGAGAAAATTGAAAATATGTGTTGATTCTTCATAGATTACGTCTATGAAGAATAAACGAATATTTTCAAAGGAATTTTGACGTGCTTGATTCCTCTTCTGGTAATTTGATGAGCATAGTGGTTGAAAAATAGTTTGCATTGACTTTAATCAGGCATCACAGAACTTTGGATTTCTGGTGACGAAAAAAAAATAAGTCTAGCTAGAGTTATAATATTATTTTCAATAAATTTGGAAAATCAATCTTATGCAGATTACGATTAAGCATTACATATTAACAATACATAGAAGTTAAATATTAATGTACAAAGGAAATATAGACATAGAGTACTAACATAGAGTACTAGCCAAATAAACGCAAATTTTCGTTACAAAAATACGTTTTCTATAAGCGGGATACCAAATATAAGCCTCTCTCTGTTATATCATGGAGTTTGTTTTTATATACATTTTAAAAGAACATTGGGGTATAGCTTTCTTAAATAACCTTCACATAATGATGATTATAATCTTTATTGATAAAACACACACATAATAAAGACTTAATTTAACGCCAACTGAAGGCGTTTATTACTTCGTCAGAAGTTTTCAAGCCTGTCAGCGGGGTCAGCTTGAGAGCTGACGGCACATAACGAGGCGAGTGGCAGCCATCGAATGCGTTTGACAGGGATTCCGTAGTATAAATTCAAATTTAGAATTAATGAAATATTAAAGTCATTCAAATTTTTAGATCTAAATGTAGTGAAAACAAGATTATTTAGCCTGCCGTTATGGGGGTCGAAATTATCCGCACTATTGGAATAAAAGAAAACTGTTTTTTTCTTACATTTTCTGGGTTTTTCCAAAGGAAGTCAAACCTATTATTTTTGTATATTTTTTGCAGCGTTCTTCCTAAAAAGAAATATTTAAATTCTCATAGATTTTTATTATATTAATATCATGCAAATTCAAATATTTTACCGTTGAATTATGGGTAGGTACATAAGAAAGGTCTTAAAAATATTTGTTTTTCACAATAATTTATCTCGTTGAGGCGTACAATATTACTGAAATTAATGTCCATGTATTCAATTGCCCAGTACATGGCCATTGTAATAATGACCCAGCCCCAAATACCAGTTTTGCACCCCCATGACGCCGGGTTTAGACTATTATTGTGAACTGGCAATAGGCGGGGCAAATAGTCAAAATAATCAATGGCCGTTTGTGCTGATTGGTTCTTGAATGGTGACCACGTGCCGATATGCGCAGCATAGGCCGGCCACCCACAGTCAGATGACCTGAGGAAGGTTGCGGGTGGCAGCTGGAAATTAAAGACAGGTTTTCATTAAACTGTCAAAATATTAAATTGTGACGATGTTCATTATTAAAATAAAGGGTAAATTACGTTGATTTAGGGCGTTGGCATCAATTCTTGTTTTATATTTATTATAAAAGCTGCCACCCTTTACATCTTGGTTTGGGTCACGTTCACGATTTTCCGTGTAAAAGCAAAGAATTTTATTAAAATTTATCAATACTTTTCCAACGTAAACGTTATTTCCAAGCATTGTTATTTCTCACGTTGTCAGAACTTTTCAAGCTTCCGCGAGGTCAGGGCAGCTGACGTCAGCTAACGAGCTCGAGAGCTGTTAAGGCGCGCCATACTTTCAACTCGAACACTCCTTCAGCTGAGGACCCTATTTTACAACATTCCGATTTATGTTGCTAAGGGAAATACTGATCACGAGTTGTATCTGCTTAAATGTTGACGAAATATTTCGGTTCGCAAAAGATTGAGATGTTTCTGCTCCAGTGGAAACATATTTGGTTACCCGTTCATGAAGTTTATTCGAGTAAATGTTAACTTTCTCTTAATATCATCTATGCAGAATATAAGAATCAGAAATGGCTATTATTTAGTTAATTTTTATTGGAATTTAGTTCATTTTTCATTGTTACGTGCTAAAATTTCAGCTAAATTAAAAAGGAAAAAACAAATTCAATATATATTTTTTTTTATGGATGTCAACTGCAAGGGATCGGTCCGCGTGGAAATCATTAGGGGAGGTCTTCGTTCAGCAGTGGACATAATTAGGCTGTAATGATGATGATGATGAATGTTTTATTTGTCGCATTAATTTTCAAATAAATATTTAACTAACTCATGGCTATGTCACAAACATGGGATGCAGACAAATAAGATCCTGAATCAGTGTATGTCGCAGTATGAAATCGATGCTGCGACTCTAATTTTCAGTGGGACCTGTGGCAAAGGGAGCTTTAGCTTTGAAAACTTATTTTCAAATGTAGAAGAGCCATACTTCGGTACGAATGACCCGGATTGACCAGAGTAGTACCATGGCTAAACAGAAAACTAGAGATAAAAGTTTGTCCTAGTGGGTGAGCTTACTGGAGGCCCAAAACCCCTCCTTCATTTACCTTTTTTCTTTTACCTTATCCCATTATAAAAAACTGCAAAAAGGATGCTTTTTGAGTGTCCATGGATCAGGTATTACCTTATTACCTAACATCAGAAAATCTGCCTGATAATTAGTCTTCCTTTGAAATAAATAAAAAATATCTTATTTATCTTGACGACCCATTTGTGTTGCGGTGAGAGGTCGGCCGCAACACTAAGGCCGGTTCGATCCCGGCAGTACAAACATTTGGTGATGAACATGTCTGTTTGTAATGGTCTGGGTGTTTTTCTATGTATAATATGTAGTATTTACAAAAAAAAAAAGTATACATGTATGTTTATCCGTTGTTTAGTACCTATAAACAGGCTTTACGCTTAACTTGGGGCTAGATGGCGCTGTTTGATTGTCAGTAATATTATTTATTTATAATTATATCTTATTAGGCTAATTTTCATAATAACTTGGTTATTAACACTTGGTTTATAAATACTTACACTTAAAAAATAACATAAAAACCATAATTAGCGACGATTAGGTTTAGTAGGCTATTGACTGGAAGGGTTCAACAAATCGATTACATAAGTGATAATATTCATTGTATTGAATTGTTGTTAGGTAATGGAAATTATTGCATATCTTCAATATGATGAATTTTAAGCAACTCGTGTACTTAGGCATCCAGGCTTCGTTTCCACACACCAAGACTGAAAGAATCTCCGATTCGATAAATCTTGTTTAAACGAAACAAACTTTGAACGGAATAGCTTACACTAAGCTAAACTTGAACCATTTGCGATTTGTTGAGTGTTGTAACATTCGTTCGTTTTGTGGAAAACAAGTTGCAAGTAAGTCATTTCTTTTAACTTTTAATGGCGCAAAAGTTTCACTAAAATTCGTTTTCCAATTTTATTTCTTCTAAGTTGTTTCCGCGTTTGAAAGTCAAGATATTTATCACCGTATCGGGACGTTATTTTCTTAATGAGGGTACTCTTTTTTTAATTAAAGTGAACTTCTAAAAGCTTAAATAAACTGTTTTTCGGGTTGAAATATGAAAAAGAATGGGCCAAATGTTAACTCTGAGGAAATTTTATTTTGAATGCTTATGCAGTAGATAAGTCATCATCATCAGCTCACTATACGTCCGCACCGAGGGGCACGAGCTTAACCGTAATAGGTGTTTAGGCTTAGCCGTTTACGCGGGCAAGTGCAGATTGGACGATGCACAACCTTTGAATTCTTCGTAGGGTGCGGGTTTTCTTACAATGTTTTCCTTCAACTTCAACTTCGGATAAACGTACATATCATTTTGCAAATTAAAAAAGACATTGGTACGTGGCTGGATTAGAAACTAATCGGCACACTCCAGATTGGAATGCAAAAGTACAATAACCCGCCGACTCTCTTCAAAGAAGATAAGTAAACTAGATGATTTAAGATATTACTATTATTAAGAAGGTACTCCATCACTACCACTGCTGGATAAAGATCTTCCACACTGACGAATACTGTTCTGGTGCATGTTAATCACGCTGTTTTCGTTTTTGGTATAGTCTGCAGTTACATTATAAATTCAAACGTTGTGTACTGGCTACGGTAAGATTATTTTACCAATAGACTGGGAGAATATAAATAATACTCCTTCCTAATGTCAGTACAGTAAGATAACACGAATAACCAAAATAATTGAAATGTTTGCACAAATTAAATTACATCAAGTATGCCTTAAAGATATCACGCCAGCTAAACATACTAATTCTCAATTTTAACAGAAATAAAAATTCGGTTTAAAAACCATCACACGATTTGTACTCTCTAGAGTAATAGTGGTTATGAATAAATGACAAATTCAATAATAAATAGAAGAAGACTAAATTTATAAACAAGTCGTCACTTAATTTTACGTAGTATCGAGGCACGTGAACATTCTTTGATTTCCCAATAGGATTCGCATTCAGCTTCGTAGATAAATGCTGATAAAGTCGTATTAAAGGCTTTTCCACGAGTATATATTATTTATGACTAAGGTTTATCATAAATAAATTTCAGTAGACATATTCTTTATTACGATAAAGGAAACATCTGAAAACCTGCGCACGCCTGCGAAGAGGATTCAAAGGTTGACGTGAAGTCATCCAATCGCATTGGGCCGGTGGATGACTAAGGCCTAATCACCCTATACGGGAAGGCTCGTGCTCCTCGGTGGGGACTTTTAATGAGCTGATGATGATGATATTATTTATAAATACTTTGTGTTTCTTGCTAAAGGGCAAAAGCGGACACTTAAAAGATTATCCTATATTTTACTTCACAAACCGCTTCATCTTGAAGCGTGACCGAATATAATGAGCAAGTGTCACGATCACCGATGTAGTGCCCATTAATCAACTGTTATCCAGATCACCTTGAGGCGAGGTAAATTGATGATCTCCATTAAAACATACTCTGACCCGCATTTGTTTACTGACACTTCATTGCGGCATGGGTAGCAAAGTTATGCGCAATAAGCTCTTTAGGTTATTATAGAATGTAAGTGACCCTTTGGTAAATTATTAAAGTATGTTACATTGTACGTATTGAGGTTATCTCTGACTTTCTAAGCAATTCTAAATGTGAATTTCTAAGCAATGCTTATGTAAAATTTAA